>JAVHNF010056507.1:0-13147 GCA_034783455.1 Micropsitta finschii
AGAATCATAGAACAGTTAGGGTTGGAAAGGACCTTAAGATCATGTAGTTCCAACCCCCCTGCCACTGGCAGGGACACCTATCATCAAAGATACTGTTTGGTACTTAGCTATGCACTTAAAAAAATTGAAAAAAGGAGCTGTTTTGTAAGATGAGATAGCTCTTATTACTGATTGGGATTGTGGAAAAACAGGAGAGCTTTCAAGAATGTGGAAGAAGTTTGAGAAAGAGGGTTTTTTTTAGTGTCTTCTTATTAAGGCCTTGTTATAAAGACTTCTCTTGAGCCTGTGAAAGTCAGTGGTGATTTAGTTTGGAATGGGTTTAGACCCTTTGTATTTGCAAACCTCAGATGTACTTTTAGTGCAGAACAGACAGGCAAACAACTTGGTATTTTCCACAGTCTGAAGTGAGCACTGAAGTCCAAACATCGTTGTCAGCATATAATGGGGACTCTGTAGTACTGCAGCACTTAAAAATTTTTGCTCAACAGCAATGAACACAACAGTCTGCAGTGCTTTAGAAAATGATATCAATTTATAAAACTTGCTGTGAAAGTACTTATCAAAATTTCAAAGCTTATTTACTGCTTTGACTTCAGTAGAGCTTATTTACTGCCTCAGCTAGGGAAGGAGAACATCTATTTCTCTGTAAAGTGTTTATTATTTTTTCTGAGAAGGACTGTAGCCCTGATGCAGTGCAAATCATCTTGCTTTTTGCTATATTAAGCTTTGGCCTGATGATGCGACCTTTATTCATGTAACCAGTGCATTTCAGAAGAAAAATTGTCTTTATGTTAAATTAGATGAGAATAGAGGTAATTAGGAGTGACATTTTGATGGGGCAGACTCTCTGATGCTGCCCACTGGGAAAGGGTTACAAAGCACCCAGTAGTAAGACTGCTGATTTCTGCTATCCCAGTGACAGGAAGGTTGTGCTGAGAAAATCTGTGGTAGTCAGCCTTTGGAGGGGAAGGAGATATCAGAGAAATCTTATGCTCATGGCTGAAGCACAAGCAATCCCTTCTTTAGAAGACTACTCTGCTGTTTTGTCAGGGAAAAAAAGAGTAGATACTCATGTGTAAGGAGGACCAGGTTGCATTTGCAGGCTGGACTGATTTGGTAGGTGCTTTGCGCTTACTTTCTTAAGTGGGGGAAGACTGAGATAATATGGAAAGGAACTGACAATGGGCTGATGGCCTGCATAGTGAGGAGGGAAAACATTCTCAAATGGCTGGGACAGGGAGGGATGCCAAGGTGCTACTGGATTGCCACCAAAGGTTTATTCCTAAGGTGAAGGTGTCCAGGTGTTTTAACCTCCTTCTCTACCTTTTAAGAGCAAATGTTCTTAATATACATGTTTTGAAGGAACATGTTGAGATTTTTCTGTTCTTTGTGCAAATAGAGCATGTTTTTATCTGAAAAATAATATTTGACTATTTCTAATTTATTTCTCATATATTTCATATGTTGAAATCAAGCAGATTTCAAAAGCAGAGTTCAAAACGAGATTTTTATAGATTGATTTTTCTTAGGAACATATTGCCTTATATTTTCTTATGTATTTTAAAAACATTCTAGTCCGTTTTTGGATTATGTCTAATTTACTGTGTGGAAAATGGACGCCTTCAGGAAGATATCACAAAATATTTTTCTTTATGTCAGGATAGTCCTTTGTGCCTGTCATCTTGGATCTTTTACTGTCATGGTTTCATCACAGGGGAGCGTCTGAATGAAAACACTTTGCTTTTTAAGAGTTCATCAGCTTCTGAGACTAATTCCCTGTTGTTTACAGCATTAAATGTAGTTCTAGTAAAATGGTTGTCATCACAGAGAAATATGACTTCATCTGGGTAATCAGCAGCAGAAGAGACAGATGAACTTCTCAGAAGCAAAGATGTTGCTTTTTATATCAATGTGTCAAAGTGGGAGAAAGATAAAATATAGGCCATTTGGCAGAACGCCGTCTAAACTGAAAGTTTTCCAAAGTTTTCTGTGAGCATTCAGCTGCTTCAGAACAGGTGTGCTCATTTCGTGAAAGCTTTATTGAATTTTAGTCAGATTTAAACAAATCCGATGACTGCCAGATCTTCAGAGCTTCCCTGAAGTGGATTTTGTTCCCTTAATTCATGACTTTAATTCCCAAGGATTTCTTAATCAGTGTTTCACTTCAAACTTTTTGAATAATTCCTTTGCAGCTTGCTGTAGGGAACCTTGAATAAACAAATCCGTAATGCATAAATGTTCTGTTAATTCCAATTTTTGTATCATGTAGTCAGATAGAAAGTTAATAAGCACAAGAATAAGAATTAGCAGATGAATATGTTGTTTGCACAGCAGGCAGAAAAATAACATGTCAGTTTTGCAACCTCCCCTCTGCCTGATCTGTCTCTAATCTGTACTATGTACATGCGGATGCCTTGCTTTGCCCAATACTAAAATTCTTTATGTCTTTCTCTCCTTCCACCTCTGCACTGCTTTTCCTTTGATATCATCAAATCCTGGATTTCCAGGTATTGCATGTGCTGATCAATGCTCTCTTATTTTTCCAATATACAAAGTAGGGCCACCACATCACTGCCCTCCCTTCCTTGCATCAGTGTCTTCAGATGCTGCCTTTCACAGTACTGCCCTTTAGCTTTGTGTGGCACTGGCTTTCTGCCTCCCTTGCAGCCTCAGTGTCAGTAGTTTAGGAATGGGAATGGCCTCCAAAACAGTCCCATTCTGTGATTCTGTGATTCTGTGATCTGTCTTCAAACTCTACCAACCCTCCACTGCTTCATGCCACCTGTAAATGCCTCTCTATCTTTTGTCTGGTTGCTTTCTTTCCCTCCCTCTCACAGTGACTGTTAAGCTCTGATATGCCTTTCACAAACAATGTGACTATGAAGAGGAAGGGAGGATGCAGCTCCCCAGTTCCAGTGTACCAAGTCCCTGCCAGTGTGTGCACCCCCCTTGGGGCAGGAATGCTCAATGCTGGTTGTTGGTGGCACCTTTATTTTACACTGACCTGCAGCTTTGCACAGGTTTGGTGGTTCCAACCTGTTCAACTTGCAGAGCATCCAGCAGTGCAGAAGGTAGCAATATTATAAAATTATAGAATCACAGAATAGTTAGGGTTGGAAAGGACCTTAAGATCATCTAGTTTCAACCCCCCTGCCATGGGCAGGGACACCGCACACTAAACCATGTCACTCAAGGCTCTGTCCAACCTGGCCTTGAACACCGCCAGGGATGGAGCATTCACAACGTTTCTCTGTGACAATACAAAATTAAATTACAACAACAGCCTCCTGCTTTTCCTCTAGTGCATGCTATTGCCCCATGCATTCTCCCAGCCCCCCAGCTCAGTGTATGTTTTTGTACCTGCATATCTACCATGATATGTATAGTTGATGACTAGACCTTAGAGTCACTGAGACAAGATCAGTATTTGATACTTGTAAAGACTAATATGGGAAAGCAGCACCTCTAGATTTTCCTATAGCCTCCGGCAAGAAGTAAAATACAATGTTTACTTTGAACAGCCTCAGCAGCTATGGCTGGGAATTGCTGCCCTTTGATAATTAATCTCGGGCACTTTGTTCTAGATTTGCCAGCAATCAAGACTTGATTTAGGCTACTTGTCTTTGGCCATCAGGCTATAAAGTATCTATCTGTTCATTTTCTGTATCACCTATGCTTTAGGAGGCTCAAAGACAACCCAATTTTCTCCCAAGGTATGAGTGTGAAAACAGGGCAGTGCACTGAACTTTGCTTACTGGTGCCCAGAAACTACCCATTCAAAACATTATTTGAATGCTTCTGGAGAATGTAACAAAACAATGAACAATGTATATGGTATCTAATCTGAAAGACAGATCTCACATGACTGGAAAACAAACCACTGAAAGCAGAGTAATGCCATGAGAACAAGCAGTGCCTTCTTTTATTGTTTTAGAGGACACCTGAAATGGCTTGGTGGCCCAGCTAGATCCCACTTTGCTGCACATATGAGAGCACGGCCCACCAGTAATGCAACAACATTTATATTTACAGGAAATGAGGCGATTTAGATCCTTTTAGGAAATGCACAAGACACACTTTTTATTTTAAAAGCTAGAAGGGAGAAGGCAGTATAATGGACAATCTGTTGGCACCTATCTCAGCACAGTGCTCCATGGCATCCTTCTACTGTCACTTCATATTAACGGGAGGCACGGAACACAGCACAGTTCATGCTGTTCCCTAGAAAAGGGACAGGAAGAGAAAGTTATGTACAGGGCATACAAAAGGAAAAACTTTATAAAAGGTAAGAAAGTGTCCATAGAAGGTCACAAAGATGCTCAGAGGGCTGCAGCACCTCTCCTATGGAGACAGGCTGAAAGAGTTGGGGTTGTTCAGCCTGGGAAAGAGAAGACTCTGGGGAGACCTTAGAACAGCTTCCAGTGCCTAAAGAGGCTGACAAGAAAGCTGAAGAGGGACTTTTTACAAGGTCATATATGGATAGGCCAAAGGGGAATTAAACTGTCAAGAGTAGAGATTGAGCTTAGATATTAGGAAGGAATTCTTCCCTGTGAGGGTGATGAGACACTGGCACCAGGTTGCCCAGAGAAGCTGTGGCTGCCCCATCCCTGGCAGTGCTCAAGGCCAGGCTGTATGGGGCTTTGAGCAACCTGGTCTAGTAGAAGGTGTCCCTGCCTGTGGCAGGCGGGTTGGAACTGGATGGTCTTTAAGGTCTCTTTCAACCCAAAACATTTCATGATTCTATGATTTGGCCAAAGTGCCTAGAGATCATTCACCTTCTGGCCAAAGATGGTGACCTTTCTCAATGCAGACCTGACATCAGGGGGAGGAGGGGTCACTGGGCTCAGAGATTAAGAGCACCAGGGTGCCCAAGCTGAGTATAGTTAAATCACAAGTCAGAATCTCAGCTTCTTGTTTCAGTACCTGTTTAAGTGTAAAGAAGTTTATGCGTATCTGTTTCTCATTTTCACCACAAAGTGGCACTACAGCAATTGCCATTCATTTCAGCGTATGATGAACTTCTGACAGCTAGGTTTGTTAGTTTTTTTCCCTACACTGAGTCACCACTAATTACCCTCTGCTCATACCATAATAACCCCTATGCCTATGTACATATATATACACCTACATAAATACACAAACTTAGTGGCTGAGGTCCAGTTACTGTTGTACCTGGGCTATAACGTGTGGTCACAGAAACATACCTGAACTAGCACTGGTAACAGCATAACAACTCTGTGGAAATGCGGAGCTCAAGAAGGGCTCTGTCCTACGGGTACCTGAGATAAGAAATTTAAATCTGAACAAGCATAGAGTTTGGCTGTATACTACAGGTACCAAGGCCAGTAGTGCTTTAGACTCCCCTCTACTAGAACCATCCCTGTGCTGGTAGGGCTGTTAGAGCCTGTGCAAGAGTCCAACTGGCAAATGCCATCAGCTGGAATCACCCCAAAAGTGAGGAAAAAAAAAAAAAAGCGATTTCTGAAATAGTCAAACGCATCAGACCTTTGTCCTTATTCATTTCCAGTTTCAAGGCTATGATCAAGCAGTCTTTTTGAAGACCTTGTCAGCAACCCCAGATTTTACTGGAAGCTTTGAGCTTCCTGATAAATCCGTTGGGAATTTACCATCTTCCAGCCACCCTCATACAGGCTAGCTCCCCTGAACTGCTATATTACCATAGCAAGGATTATCTTTTTGGCTTGGGCTTCACTCTATTCTGTTGCCTTCCTTACTGCCGATAGCTGGAGATACAGCTAACTCTAGCAGTCCCGCTCCCCCAGGCCAGCTGGCAAACATACTTCCCTACCAGCCTGCAGTTATCTTATCCCTCTCATCCAAGAACTGGTTTTGGATGAGTTGCTGCCACTGAAATGCTGCTACTCTCAGCACCTGCCTGCCCTATCAGTCAGCTGGAGCCAGCCTGGCCTGACAGGCCGATACAGTCCAGGCTTGGCTAGGGGATCCCAGCAACACAGCAGCTGTGATCCCAGTCACAGTCTCCCTGTAGCCACGAGAAAACAGCTCCCAGTTGCATAGGGGAAAGAAGTGGAGTGAGAACTAAGGGAACTAAAAAAGGAATGGAGAATAGGGACAGAGAGGACATGCCGGGTGCCTTCAGGAAAAGTTCCCAATAAAAGGAAGAGTTTATACTGAAAAGAACCCAGAAATATGCTGGATTTTTCAATTGCATGAGATGGCCCATGGGAGAGCTGCAGGGCTTGAAATGCTTCCCAAACAGCACTTCCCAAACAACAGTTCGCTTACATTTAACTATTTTCCCGAAGTCACTGTAAGCATTTGGCACCCCTCTTGGAGGCTGTCTGCTGGAGTGTGACTTTACTTGTGGACCTCACAGCAGCTGTTCAGCTGTAGCGTGTCCTATCAGGTAGAAACCCCACACACAGTGCTGCAGCAAGAGCTGGGCAGCCCCACAGCTGAGGGAGCAGGAGGAAAGCCACCCAGCATCTTCAGCGTAAAGCTCAGTGGCGAAAACCAGAACAAAAGCAGATGCTGCCCAGGAAAGCACAGCAGGAACTTCACCTGGTAGCCTCACTTCTATACACTTCCTTTGGGAAAGTTTTCCTTTACTGAATCTTGGAATAATCAGCAGAGTTCAGAGATTTGTGATGTGTTGGAGGTGTGAAATCCATAACTGCCCAACTGAGTACCAACTTTGCTTTCTCTGGCAGAGAGGGACTATTCCCACCATAATATCACACCAATATGGGTACAGTATGCTTTTGAGGAGGTAAGAAGCGTTGTACAGAAGGGCTGTAGACGCTGTTCAAAGCTGGTTCATTACTGAGTTGTAAATAGGTAAGAAAGCAGAACCACTTTTATGTTATTAATCATCCTATTGTAGTAAAGAATCCATTTTTGCTATATATGAGTAAAGCAAGTGAAAGCTGGACCTTGCTCCTCAGGACAACACAACGTCTGAAATAAAATCATATGGCTTTGGATGCTTAGGCACCTAACTTGTAGCTCAATTCACACTCCCTCTTTCTAGAGCTCACTGTTTTAATAATTCCTGTTACACTAGTGGCAATTTATCCCCAACCAGTCATTTTATAATTGCATTTGATTAAGATTCATGGTTAGAGATACATTATGATGATAGTGTTATGACAGACTGATATAAAATAATTATGTGAAAAAAGAAAGCTTATCTCTAAATAAGAAAAAAACCACCCACTATTAAAAATAAATGCATTAAATATATGTATTTAAATAGAAACCATTTTCAAGTAAAACAGAAAATTTAAAAATTTAAAAAATACAGCGGGTATGAGAAAAGATTAATATAAGGGATACAAGACACTATGAAGATAATCTAAAACTCTGTTGCTATTGCAGAATTAGTGTGGAAACAATCCTATGAAGCAATAATTGCGAGTAAAATCTGAAGGGGCAGGTATTTATACAAAGTCTCTGATGGAAAAAATATGCCGATGCAGTTTCTAACACTATCAATAAAAGATGGCACCTTTTGAAAGTGAGACAGGAATCAAGAGATCTCCTTTAGGTGACTGATCTTTTGATCAGACTGTCCTGGTCTGTGAATCAGATACCAATTAATCAGTACCAGGTACTTAAATACCCTGTAAGTAGGTGAGAAACAGAATGGGAGAAACGGAATATATGTTCAATTGAGTGGGGAGAAAAAGTCCTTTGACAAGTTCCGAGAAGACAGCAGGCAGAAAGACAGTGACACTTCTGGGCTGGTGACCATTTCTCTGTTCAACTTCATGCAGCACCTCACCAGCTAGCTACCTTGTCTGGAACTAAGTCTTCCTGGATCTCATCATTGAAATACACACTAAAATACAGTTATTAACTAAGGAAAATTGCTGTGTCTAACATACCTGTTTACTGTCCTCTGAGCTAAAGCAACTGCAATGCAGACAGTTCAGGAATATTACAGAAATTTACGATGGAGAAATACATAATATGTCTGAACAGACTCTAGACTCTTACTACTGAAAGTGCTCTCAAATTAGTCTGAGATAATGAAGGAACCAACAGAGTTCAGCAGCAAAAAGTGATCTATTTGATCCCACATCACATTCTCCTAATGCTTTAGCTTGCTCTGAAAAAATATGATTTAATTTATCCATGGTAGCACTTTGAAATTTCCAAAGTGTTTGAAACAGAAGATGAACTGTGTGGGCTTATCCTCCCATGCTGCAGTTAGAATATAGAAACACAAATGGAGCGATCTCCTTATGAATGAAATCTAAGCCTGAAACCAAAAGGCCAAATAACAAGTAAAGCAAAAGAGCCAACAGGCTTACTGCTGAGGTTTATCAAGCAAGAGCAAAGTACAACTACTTATTCAACCTTACTATTTATTTCATACATCTGTGACATACATGACTTCAAAAGTAAGCAACGTGTCGCACTGTATATATAATGAATGTGACAAACAGACTGCTGTGCCCTGCACAATGCTCAGTAGGAAAACTTGCCTTCCTTGAGATTAAATCTGCACTTGAAGTCACCCTTCAATCCACTGCCCAGCTGTATGCATTGCCAGGACAGGAATCTGCAGGGCTGACTTCAGGAACAGAAAGACTGATAATAATCTCTTGTGGAGATTTATCCTAGGCACCACCTTACTGGCTCTTAATGGCTCCTAAGTGGTGAGGTGAAATTCTGCATGTACAGCTGAGGTGAGAATCTTGATGTCCACTGCAGGGCATACCCTGACACTGTGGAAAAACAGCCTTCTGGTTAGGAGTCCTACAAAATGTTTTCCAGTTGAAAACAAAATGCAGTAAGTTTTGACAAACTCTGCTTAGATTAAAGCTTTGTATTGCAACAAACTGTCTATGGCTACAAGAGAAACCTTAACTCTGAGCTAATCTGTTTCTCTGGGTTTCAGATCCCAGATGTTATTTTTTACTTTAGTAAATCTGGATGCATTGTGGACATTTGTGTTATGTAACTGTGGCCTTGCTGGATAATCATTTGAACTAAATAGTAATTACCACAGAAGAACCAAGTAATCAATGTGCCCATTAGACCTGCCCTTTGGTAGGCTTTCTGCCAATTCTGGGTTTTCATGGGAAATACAGTTTGTGGAGCCAAGCAAACTTTCTGCTCTTCACAAACCTCTGTCCTGCACTGGCTTTCTTTTTGTTAGAAAAGTGGAGAGAGATTAGTGACTCCCTGAGGTGCTGCTCTTCCTATTCAGAAAGCACACATTCACTTCTGAAATATTAAATCAATGGAAATGGCTGTAAACCTAAACGGCATCATGCCAACTTTTCCTTTTAGCTGTAACTAGCTGACTCTCTGTAGCGGAATTTTATATTGCAGTTACATATGAGTATCACCAGCTGACATGCTAAATGCATTTTAATACACATAAGACTTGATTTTTCCCACTTTCTGGCAACAAGCCACAGTTCCCACAAAATGTAAAGCTGGAGCAAAGCAACATGATAGCAGATTACTCACAAACCACCATCTATACTAAATTGATATTATTTATTATTTTTTTATGAATGTGACACCTTTATAATTCCATTATCCCAGATTAAATTTTACTCTGTTGGAAGATACTTCCATTTTTCTTCAATTCACAGAGGCAGAATGAAAACAGTGGAAAATCTGACTGAAAGTAAGTAATTTTTGTAACCTTTATCAAACAAGATCTTCCCAAATGCACCCCAAATTTACTTTCCAGTTTTTCCTTGAGTGAGACCACATCTGACACTTCACTTAGGAATTCCCAGCATGTGATAAACGCAACAGTAAAATACCAGTGCAACTAACCTAGCACAAGATTTCTTACAGGGTTTTGACCTCTCTGTCAAGCTGATTAGGAAGATCAGACAACATTAACACCACAGTCCCGTGGGATCCAGGACATGTTATTAACACAGTATGACATAGGCGCGTGCGGTGGTGTGCAACTCTATAGGGGGTATCTCTGTACCAAACTCCACTGAGTGAAAAAGCAGCCCTAAACTTGTTCATCACAGGCTGTCAGCTGCACCTCCCATGTCAATCAAGATGCCTTACAGAATGCATTATTCAGAATCAGCAGCCCAAGAAAAATAGTCATCGACATCCATTCACGTTTCATTTGTAACTACTAACCTTATCCTCTCAAACAAGGAAGATACGCCCTCTGAAATTCTTGCAGTTGGAAGTGTGATAAAACATTAAGAGCTTCAGGAACTGAATGTGATCACCATGAGGCTGTGGAAGGGGAGAGGGGAATGACACCTATGAGCTCTCTCCACTGTCAGCTAGTTCTCACACCTCCAAGGCTGGGTATCCTGCAGGGCAAGCACAGGAAAAGATAATTTCTGTTCCACCTTCTTTTGCCAACCCACGGGATCATCTCATTAAAACTTAATCCAGGCTGTCTCAGATCCATCTGGGGTGGGCTGTTCCACTGCTTCGTAGAAGTAGTTAAATGGGACCAAACACTGAAAGGACAAAAGAAGAGGTGCCAGAGCAAATATTTATTAATGAATAGTCCCTAAGCCCAACTGCTACACACTTGGAGGTTTGGACACTGGAATGGTTAAAAGCTTGACATGTTCCATTTATGGGGGCTATTTGGTGACGATGTAAAGAGCAAAAGATGTTGGGCTGATTCTGCCTGCAATGGTAACTCTGCAGCAGCCAAGCTGCTGTCAGAGCAACTCGGCAGGCAGAAATGTCCAGGCAATCAGCACAAGTGCAAGCAGTGGGGACAGAGGCATTGGGAGGTCAGGACAGGATATGAGAAAGTAAAGAGAAGCTTTGGGTGAGCTCTTAGCTGGCATCAAAAGCTGCTGTCATTCAATATGCTTTGAAGCCCTTGGTGTTCACTTTTTTATTAGGAATGAGAAAAGCAATATTATTTTTACTTACTATTGCTTTGTTACATTTGCCATCTAAGTTGATTCATGGTAATCCTTTTACTACAGCCATCTGCCAATTTGCAGTAAATTACTCAGACATGCTGAGCCTCTCTGGTCGCACTAGAATGTTAATCTGAACCATCTAGGCCTGCTTTTCATCAGCCGGAGCAGTGTGTGCCCTTTCATTGTCACTGCTGAGTGCATTTCCCAAAATGGACCAAAATGAAGGACCTACTGTACAAGGCTTTCCTTTTGATATAGCAAGAATGCTTTATTCTCCCATTCTCAATGATTAAGCAGAGCCTGGGATATGCTATTCTGACTTTTTAGCTCAGGTTAAACGTATTTTTAGTTACAACTTACTGTAAGTTTCTGTAAATAAGCATCCTTTCACTTTAGTTATTTTCTCCATGTCATTACAAAGCAAGACTGATCTCCAAAGCTTTGAAGACAAAAATGATATGCTCTGGATATTTGAACTCATTTATTGTTCAGGCAGTTAATGAAAGTGCAGATCTACTCCTTAAGTTGAATTGTACAGGGCCTGCTGTGTCTTTGCCTTCTCCCTCATTTGGAGAGACAGGTTCTGGCTTATATCCCTAGAGAAGTGGGAAAGATTTTTTTTGTCATATTTTTGTCATCAGCAGTTGAAGACCATTGGGAATTGCATGAACCTTCTACAGAAAACAAAGGAGTTTTCTCATGTCAAAACATGGCCAAAACTTTGCTGCTGATTAAGCAGATGTCTTCCACATGAAAGGGGTCTTCAGAGATGAAGTGGTAAGTGAAGACTGTCTTGTGCAGCAAGCACGCCAAGAACAGGGCTGACATCTGGAGTTGAGCTGTGAGGGGCCAGCTTTGTTCTGTCAGCAAAATGATATTGAAATATATGTATGTATCCATGCAGAATCAGAAAGTAAGGACAGCTATTATTCAATGATTAGGGCCTGAAGAGATGGAAGGGGAGATGGAAATCTTGTTTTAGCTTTCTGATTTAAACTGGTTTGGTATAGGGTAGTGCAAAATATACAGGCTTCATTTAATCCTCAGTCAACGCTGAAACTCCAGTGATGTTTGAATAAATTCATCCTCTACTAAGTTCCACTCAGCACAAAGGAAGGGTTTGGGCATTCCAAAGGAGAAAAGCAGCTCTGGCCCAACATGTAAGATAAACTGGATTCATTAGCTATGTTTCTATGTGTGCATGTAATGATGAGTGATTCCTGTACCAAGCAGTATCCAGGGATGCTGTCTGAGACTGGAGGGTAGGATTAATCCTTAGCTGCCTTCCACCAGCTCTGGTCAGTAGGTTCTATTCACACAAGCATTTCACTTCCTAATAAAGCAATTGCTAATCCCAAGCAAATCGAACTGAGTAGGCAAGAGTGCCAAAGAGGCTGAGCAGGAGATGCTGCTCAGCTTTAATTCATGGGAGGGATTACTGACACATCAAAGTTGTCTAAATGGCTTAACACACCCTAATGCCACACAAACCTCCGGCTACTTGGAACACTGCAAGACCTACACAGATGCACATTATGGGATTTTCAGTGTTAGTGGGGGAATAAAAGGAAACAGCAAATGCTTTCCAGCTGGCATATTTAAATGCTCTTCATCTTCCTCTGGGACATGAGCAGGTTAAATTCAGCTGATGACAGATCTCTCATCCAAATGTTTCTCCAGATAATATGAAGTTGTTGTACTTACCCTGCAGTGAACCTAAACAGGGGAGCATTCTTAAAGTCGTATGTCTGTATGGTTGCAATCATAACTTATTTAAACATTTTAATTTTAAATACAGAAACAAGGCACAAGGTTTAAACCCACTGCCTTAAACTAATTACACACTTTGATAAAGAAAGCCTCACAAGTTCAGTACTGAGGGAGTTTGCACCTTAGAGACCAGCTGGTTTAGGTCATGCTATCTATGCCCTGCTACTTACAATAACAATAAGAAATCATCTGGCTGCTAGAGCAAAGTGCCAGATATAGACCATATGGCAACGACACAACATATGATTAAGAATAATGCATACACAGAAAATTAATGTCCTGCAATTGCCAGAGGCTCCCCACACATTGAAGAGGAAACAGAATGGACCCCCACAGCCATTCAGTCCCTTACATTATGTTCATTCTCACATTTTTGCTAGCTGTCAAGCTCTAAGTTCAGTTGTGGTGTTGACGTATTGGTTACCCTGTGCACAGAGGAACGAGGAGATTGGCAAAGGAATTAGATAAGTGGCCGAGGAATGTGAAGAGGGGCAGAGGCATAAGAAGAG
>JAVHNF010056508.1:0-17445 GCA_034783455.1 Micropsitta finschii
AGCTTTCTCTGGTGATGCAGCAAAGATGGTTTAAGAGATGTTGGGGAAACAGGCTGAGCACAGTTTGTGTCTCGACCGCTGCACCGTGGCCGGGCTGGCGCTGCTGGCGCTGGGGGGGCTCCTGCTCGCAGCCTTGCTGCTGGCCGCCGCCGCCGCCCGCCGCCGCGCACGGGCCGCCCGTCGCACCGGGGGCACCTACGGCTCCGTGCGGCTGCGGCTGCGGCGGGTGTCGGCGGAAGGGACGCGGGCGCTGCTGGAGACACAGCTCAGCCCCCCGCAGCAGCCCCCCGAGGGGCCGGGATCTTAGCACCCAGTGCACCCCGGGGACCCCCAGCCGCAGACAGGAGCCGAGCGTCAAGGAGAAAGAGAGAGAGAGGGAAGTGATGGAGGCGGCGGCCGAAGGGCTCGGGCTGGGCGGGGCGGCGGAGGCCGGGGCTGGCCGGGGGAGCCGAGCTCGTACAAACGGCGGGCAGCGCTACACTGGGTTTAACTCTTTTAATAAACGATTGGAGGCTGTATCAAAACTCTCGTAAAAAAACAGGTTTGAGACTTCACTGATGGTTTTTTTTTTACTATGAACTGACCCTGTCCTGCTTTTTTTCTTCCCCCTTTTTTTCCCTTCTCTTCCCCTCCTGCCCCTTTAACTTTTTATCTTTTCCAACAGCATCCCGGCACTGAGCAGCCAGGAGGAAGTGCACAACCCGCAGCCAGGGGCCGGGGAGGCTGCTCCAGCACCGCTCCCAAAAGTAGAGGCAAAGAGACAGCACCAGCCTCAGAGAAAACCCCCCCATCATCACTGAAACCCTCTCGGGGTGTGGGGTTTGCTCAGTAAAAGGCCACCCCAACCCAGTACTCGCCGGGAAGAGGAGAAGCTGTTGCATCGTGGGGGCCCCACTCGCCCTCTGGTCACAGTGCTGAACCCAGAGGTACCCGCAGCCAGTCTGAGTCAAGTGATGACTACTGCGTGATGTGAGAGAAAATAGGATTTGATTAAAAAACAAAATCAAAAGAATCAACCCCCAAACCTAGAAGCTGATCACCACCTCTGAGGAGGAGGCTGGCTGCCCTCCAGGGTCTCTCCTTAACCAGCCCCGTATCACCCTGGAGCTCAGCTGCAGCACTGCCCTCCCCTTTCCCAAACCTACACATCCCAGTTTAAGGGAACAGCAGATTAAACGTAAAAACTTAAAACCATCGACTTCAGAAAGTCCCTTGAATTTAATTATTTTGTTTTAGGCTACCTTTCATGTTACGTCCTGTAGCTAGACACACGTGAATAGAAAAAACAGTACAGTTAGTGTTAAAGGCAAACAGCGGAGACCCAGAGTGCTACCCCAGTGCTGCCTGCTTCTCCCGTCCCGACCCATCCCGACCCATCCCATCCCCTCCCTGCCCGCCGCCCGGCCCCGGCCCAAAGCCCAGCTGCCAGGAAGGCGTGTTTGAGCCAAGATCTTTTGTTTTTCTATGAATAAAATAAAACCAAAGCTTGTTAGGCAAAAATAAAACAAGTGTCCCCCCGAGTCCCACGAGTGCGGCGGGCACAGCCAGGGAGCGTCTGCTGGGGTTCTGTGTTCCCGGCTGGCGAGGGGGCTGACGGCCCACAGACAGCACTGATGTGGAGCTGGAGTGGAGGCCCCTTCTCCCCCTGAGACCCTCCTGTTCATTAAGGGGGCACGTAGGGCGGTGGGGACCTGTACGGGGTCATGTTCTTCGGACGGGAGCCTTTGCCCTCCATGGGTGCGGTGAAGGGTGGGGGTGGCTGGTAGGGTGGTGCATTGGGGTCCTCATCCCGCAGCGGTGTGTACTCCCCAATGGTGTCCTGGTTAAGTGGCGTGGTCTCTGGCATGCTCTGGTTGGGGTACTCCGGGGGGGGCAGTGGGGCTTTCTCCTCCTGGAGGATGAGGGGCATGCTGGAGGATGGCGGGGGCTTTGAGTCATCCAGCTCGTCAGCAAAGATGATGGGCACGCCTTTCTTTATGAAGGTGGCCTGGTCTTCGATGGTCAGCTTTCCTTTCCTCTTCTTGCGGTAGCAGATCATAGCAATGATACCGGCCACGAGGAGGATGGCGGCCACCACCACGGCGGGGATGACGGTGTGCAGGTACACATCGTCCTCGCTGCTCTTCTCAGGGTCTTTGCCTGCCGCCACTGTTGGCGTCGCCTCCGAGATCACCCTTCCATCCTTTGTCACGGGGATGAACTGGATGTGCCTGCAGCTGCCAGAGCCCACCACCGACACATTCAGAGGCTTGAACTCAGGCTGCAGGACGTTGGAGAACGCCAGGCTCGGCCTTCCAGAGTCATCTGCAATTTTTTTGCTCAAAGTCCGGATCTGCTCCCGGGGGCAGGGCTCCAGAGGCAGTGTGTTGTTCGTCCACTCCACTATGATGGAGCCTTTGGCAATATCCTGCACTGTGATGGTGCTGCTGTTCCTGTCACCGAACGCCAGAGCCAGCTTCTTCACCAGCATGATCTTCTTATTGATGTCATTCACCACAGCATTGTGGTCCCCTTCCAGCCTGGCCTTGAACTTCACTGGAGACTTGTCCCCATGCGGGCGTTTGTGGACATGGATTTCAAAAGCATCCACCGCAAAAAGCCCACCTTTGTCAGTTGCATACATGAAGTACTCGTGCTTCCCTATGTGGCTGTGGTTGGGCATGCCGTACATGAGCTGGCTGGTGCTGTTGAACTGCACCCACGAGTTCTCCTCTATCATCTGCTGCTCCTTCAGCTTCAAGGTCAGCTGCAGTTTATCAGTGGTGGTATCCTCCTTGTCGTAGAAGGTATCTGATGGTATTTTAACCTCAAAGTAAGTACCTTCCCACGCATCGACTCTGTCAATGTGGTTCGTCAGCTTGGGTGGCTCATTTGGCTCCCAGGGCCGGGGGATCCCGCCAGCTGTGGTGCGTATGCGGGTTGGTGGCGAGGCCGTTGTCAGCTTCGAGATGGGGGATCTGGTGGTGCTGGGGGGCTTTGTTGGACGGGGCGTTTTGGGTCTCCGAGTAGGCCTTCGTGTCATCGTTGTGGAGGAATCCGTGGTGGATGGCGTTCCTGGCTTCAGAGTGGAGACTCTCGGCTTCTTGGTTGTGGTCGTGGGTGGTGTGATCACGGCCGTGGGCTCTACATACCCTGGCATCGTGGGGCGAATTGGCACTGTGGCAGTGCCAGTGCCTTCTGCTACCCTGGTCGGCTGGATGGGTCCCAGAGTGGGTGTCTGGACGATGGGGCCTCTCGTTCTGATGGTGACTGTAGGCTTCCTCGGCAGTGGTATGGGCTCCCGGACCGGGGGTGCCGTTGTCTCTGTTGGAGGTGCAATGGCGGGTGACGTTGGGGTGGGGACAATCCTGGTCGGTGGCTCTTGTGCTGCAGTGGTGGGTGGCCCGATGGCAGTCAGAGGCGTAGGGGTGGCGTTGATCTGCCGCCGCATCCTCTTTGGGAGGTGAGGCTTCTTGTTAGCAATGTGCCAGCCAACAACAGGGTAGCCCAGGCGGGCAGACATGGTTCCTTCCTTAGCTGGAGCCTCAACCTTGCTGATGTTGGGGACGCTGTTTTGGCTCAGAGAACATCCCAGTTTCCACGAGAGTAAGGCCCCGTTTTCCACCACCTTTTTTGCATTTCCTGGTCCAGCCATGAAAGCCGACATGTCAAAAAGTCTGTTATTTACAACAGGAACCAACTTCATGTTATGAAGTTCTACCTCCGAGAAGCTTCTCATTCTGCTTAAGAGTTCAATCCTCTGCTTTGGTGTCATTTTTGTTAGGTCGGCATCCAAAATGACAGTCAGGATGGTGACCGGCTCTTCTGAACCACACACAAATGGTGCTGCATCGCTTGTGTCTTGGATAGCCGCTCGCACTGACTGGGGCTCGTTGTGGTCTTCTTGGTGGACCTCAACAGAGAAGACGTTTGCAGTCTGTGGCACATAGCTCCCGTTGGGGAAGGGCTGCAGCGTGGCCACCGAGATGTAATGGACGCCCTTGTCCGTGTCAAGGGGCAGCCCTTCCAGGGAGCTGCTCTCCATGTTCCAGTGTAACCAGGAAGGCAAGGAGTCCTTCCCAGCTTCAGAGATCTACCAAAGGAAGAACAGAAGAAGGTGCTTTTAGAAGTACAGCATTAGCACAGGTTTTAGCAGTAATGACACTTAATTTGAAGGATTAAAGAAAACAACCCTGAAGCATAAGTAGAGAAGAACATCCTGGCTACAGAGGAGCAGCCTGTGTCTTCTTCTCTGTATGGTGGCAAGGACGAGCTCTGTAGGGCACTGGTCCCAAAGGGCTTCAGGAGCCACAGGAGGTCATGAAGTCCTGCAAAGGTCCCTCACCTGCAGGCACCAGCTCTCTAGCTCTTGCTGTGCAACTGTGAAGCACAAATGGTTCATTTTGTTTGAGGGCAGAAGCAGAGTTTAAGTCATGGGGACAGCTACAGAGCTGAAGTTACACCATGCAACAGAGCCGATCCAACAACTGGTCTCTTCCCACCTCTTCCTCTCCCATCCCTGCCTTCTCACTCCTTTCCTCACCTGATCGCACCCTGCAAGCCCATTGCTCCAGCAGCCTGACATGTGCCCAGCACAGCACTGCCACAGCCAGGGTCTCAGCACTGGGGCACTGCTGGACATCGCACATTGCGGCACACCAACCAGGGCTCAGAGTTAGCTTAAGATGAGAAAGATTTCACTTTCATACAGTACCTTGCTTCTGCAGACTACAAACAATGGGTGGCTTTGGCCAGATCGCAGGCACCTCAGGACTCCAACACACTATTTAACCTCCTCTTTTAGGTCAACAGCAACACCTTTTCTTTTACATGACTTGTGGTGCAGACTGGTGAAGCACAGTCCAAGAGCACAAGCCTCCCCTTCAAACTGCCCATCCCAAAAGCAAGGCCAAAGAACGCAACGATGGGGTGTCCCTACCGTCTAGAGGAGCGAGCTTGTGGTAACCTCACTGGCTGCCGCCTCTTCCTAATCCTTCATCAATTTGTACCTTTCTCAGCCCACCTTCCTCTTCCAACTTCAGGTCTCCTTCCCAGCTGGGCCATGCCCACACCCTGCAAGTCTCCTTCTGCTCATGTGGAGAAGCCCCAGGTTCTCTCCAAAATGCCACCATCCCAGCTGACACCCTGCCAAGGGGCTCCCTGCCCCACGCAGGGTAAAGCCACATGTGTCACACAACCTGTGGGGCTCCTGCCTCCTGCCCTGGGCTGTAGCTGAGGGTGGATGAAACCCCTCCAACACACCCCCCCAACTCCTCAGCTGCCATCCATCCATCTGCACTACAGCCACTCACCGATCACAAAGCACTGTAGAGCCACCAAGGCTGCACAGTGGAATGGGTGGCAGTGCCAGCTTGACCAGCTGTGACATTTCCTGGGGCAGGATGAGTAACTTGAGCTTTGCCCCGATGAGTTTCAAAGTGCCCCGGCTGGGCTTCGCCACAGGGTATCTCCCCAGAGGAAACAGGGTGTTTTGGGGCTCACAGGGGCACATTCAGCAGCCTGGTCGAGGCTCTGGGCTTGCCTCAGTCCAACGCAGTGGGCTTTGGTTACTCTGCAGTTCTGTAAAGCTCATGCATATGTCATAGTTTATCCAAACGTGAAGCCGGGCCAGGAGTTTCACACGGAACACTGTCTTGCAGGAGTGCCCCTGTGTCCAGCAGTGGGTGCAGAGATGGGGCTGGACTCACCAGACCTGCCAGCCACAGGTCCCACTTGGGAAAGCCTCTGGGATGGCATCTGGAACGATGCTCAGTGCTGCAGGGCTGGGCAGACTGAGTCCTGGGCACGTCTCCCACATGCCCGGTGCAGGCAGCACACTGAAGGGAGGGCAGTGGGGCTCAGAGAGCACCCCTGCTGCGGGTTTCAGCACACTGAAGGGCCTGGATGTGTGGCTTTGCAAGAGTAACACAGGACCCGAAAGAGTTTTGGTAAGAGGAGCATGAAAAAGCTTTTGTGCATGAGCCACAGAGGGTTTCGGCCATGACCACACAGGCACCACCCCCATTCCTTGCCTCTGCAGAGGATCAGCCCCGTGTTCAGCCAGCCTGGACAAGCTGCAGAGCACATCATGAGACACACGCTGGGTACAGTTTATAGAGCAGAGTTTAAAGCTATTAACACAGCTTTTGGTTAACTCCTCAGCAGCAACATCTGAGAGCAGGAAACTGAGATTCTTGCTTACATCAGCTGGAAGAAGCCACCCCATGGGACCTGTACCTCTATACGCCAGTGTAGCCCATCTGAACCGAGGCCCTGAGACGTGAAAGTGCTTCCACTCAGCCTTGCTGTTCACTCTTGTGTCTGGCAGCCAACAGCAGGTTTTGGCAGGGCTTCTGCTGCATGCACACACCCCACCACAGCAATGACAGGAGCTGCTTTTATCCCAGCCCTTCACCTGAGACGGGCACATGGAGCCAGGCATCCCTCCAGGCCTCCTCCAACAAAGGACCAAATTGTCCTTCCTTGGCATCTCTTCTGCCAAGAGAGAACAAAGGCAGGGGCTGCTCCTGCCCTGCCAGAAGGGCTGAGCTGCGCTTGTGTTCCTTTAAGAAAGGGTAATTCCATCGCACCCTTTAAAAACTGAGCTGCCCAGTGGAACCCGGCATTTACAGCAGCAGGATCTGGATGGTGCCACTCCTTATCCCCCCAGCCAAAATTAGTCACTAACCTGCCCTCTGCGGAGGAGGAAGGGCAGGGCTGGGTGCTCAACAGGAACAGAAACTTTAAGAAGCCAGGACAAAGCCTCAGCATTATAGAGGCTCACACAATCAAGAAGGATAAAAATGTTAATAGTGAGTGGTTAAATGCACGCTGAATGTGTAATTTCAGCCTACATTTGGAACAAATCTTTCCTTTCCATGCACTCTGCAAAAGCCCTTAATTACAGGATCACACACTCCATGGTGATCCTCTAGAGCTTTCCTGGGAATTGGGATTTGCTGCTGCTCTGTCCTCCCCGGGCACAGCCTGTGACTTGAAGAGAAGCACATCAAGCATTACCGCACCTACTCCCATGTCACAGTGTGCTTCAACCACGTGTGCTCTCATGCTTGATAACCAAACTCACTTAGGAAAGGTGGCTGACCCCAGTGCAAAATGGACAGTGAGAATGACACAGGCCAGTCTGAGTATTTGTGCTTGGAAACCCATTTTTAACCTGCAGCTTGCATGTGAGCTCATGTTCTTAAGGGCCCATGCTAGAAAACGAAACTGCAGCTAGACAGATTCACACTGAAAACTAGGCTCTCCTGAAAAACAAAAACAGGCCAGGCAATCATCACCTACTGGGACAACTTGTTCTAGCAGCGATGCAACGGTTGCAAAACATTTCTAAACCCACTTAAACTTGATTTAAAAAGAGCTGAGCTAGTTCGGCTGCATTCAACCTGCGAGGAGATGTGGACTGTTTCTAAGGGTTCTGCAAGAGGTGATTTTAACAAGTTTATGTGCATTACGCTTATGAAATCCATGAAGATGCCTGTGCCTGGGAAATCCTTGGGAAAGCAACAAGTTTGATACCATGGCTCTGCTTTAAAACACAGCTATGCCCTGGCAGCAGAATCCCATCACATGAAAAGGAAGAGATCAGCAAGATTAGAGTAAAGATAACTAAAGTGGTTATCAGGCTGAATAAAAATACTTGTTCCTAAATGAAGGCTAACCAGAGGAGCCGTTGGCGTAAGCCTGTTCTGGTCACAGTTGCTGCTGTGTTCATGATACAGTGAACTGTGGACTCTGATCTACCAACGTTTCCTTCAAATACTGCTTCAAAGGCTTCTTGTTAAGGCTACACAGAGTTAATGATTTGGGATCTCTAGTTTTTATGTTAAAAGTTTCCCTGTTTTCTACGTATGCAATAAATATCAGCCTTAAGCCCTGCCGTTTCCCTCAAGGGCTCTGGTTTCAAAATAACTCTTCCGTTGCTCGAGAGGGAAAAAAAATAAAAAGGCTGTCTTTGTTTTCCAGTTATTTGAGATAATTGCAAATAAATGCTTATCGGTTAAAGATTACACAAACCTGGCAGCGTATGGAAGACCACTGAAAAAATTCCCTGTGTTTGGGATTTGATATCCATACAGCGGCCTTGCTGGTTTTGAAGACCTTGTTCATAAAGTCCTTTCAGATAAAAATAACAGGCCATGCCTAGGCCAGCTAAGAGCAGTCAGCTCACGAAAGAAGATAGCTCAGTTTGATTGGGGTTTTGACACTTAGATCTTAAAACCCTACAGCCAACAAGACAAAGATAAGCAAACGAGCAGTGAGAAAAACAACTGCCTCCAAAGGAATCCAGGCAAAAATCCACATTCTGGCCTACAACAGTGCCCTGTAATCCTCCAGGTATTTAGCCCTCCTCCTCCTCCTTCAAAAAGGAGGCAACAAGTCCTTTGCCAGGAGACAGGTACCATAGGCCCCTGCCACAGGTCTCCCTTTGGCAAACCACTATGGACACCTCCGGTCCTGGAGGCATCCGATGGGATCTCTCCAGTCTGTGCTGTCAGACTTTCCACAGGCAGCAGCAGCAGCCAGGGACCCTGCTCCTTCCTGCACCCTTTCATATCAGTCCTAAAAAGCCCCAAGTGCTTTTGGGCAGGGGTGAGTGTGAACACTCCTGCAGCTCTGCCTGATCTCCCATGGCCTCCTTCCCCTGCTTGTGTCCAGCTGCTGCTGAGACAGACCCATGCCAGGGATTTCATCTGGAGCATAATTACTGATGACAAGTTACTGTACAACGGGCTCTCCTTCAGCATTACCCTAACACACATGGCTGATAATGAAACATAGCCCTCTCTCCACCTGAACAGAAGGCAGGCTGAACTGTGCTCAAGTTGACTGACCTAACCAGTGTTAAACCAAGCCTGCAGCACTCAGGCTTCTGCAAGCAATTAACCAGCAGGCAGGGAGAAGAAAATGGAAATTCAAATGCAATTCAAATGCAAATATAACTGCAGAGAAGGAGTCAAACCTAAGCTGTTTGCCTAAGCCCCAACTTCATCTTAATCCCTTGGCTAATGCAGTAGAACCAGGCAGTTTTGTCAGCAGAAGCAACAGGAGGTCTCAGCCCCAAATCAGATACCCCAGGCAGGCAGATTTGGGGCCAAACATTGGTTTCAGATCCCCCCCCTCCAGTGCTGCTGGAACTGCGGGTGCTGCAGTGCTTTGTGGTGCTGGCAGAGCTGACCTGGAGCCAAGAGGAACAATGAGAACGCACAGCCTGCAGGCTCCGAGTCAGAGGATGGACTTATTCTGGGAGTCAGGCTCTGCCCATGGGTCCATCAGGTGTGGGGTGTGCATTTGGCCACGCTGTCCAGACACCACTGCCCCAGGCAAGTCCTGCAGCAGAGGCTGCTGCATCGGCTCAAGGAACACAGTGGCTAGAGGCAGGAGCTGGACAACCATGAGACCACAGCAGTTGTGAGCCTTTAGCCCCAAGGAACAGCCCTGACAGGAAAGCTTGTCTGGATGCAACCAGATGATGGCGTGAGAAGGAGCCTCTAATCTTACATGCCTTCTTTCCTCAAGTACATCACAACTACATGTATGGGACCACTAGGACATCAGAGCGGTCCTGCCCAGAAACACAAGGTGCAGAAAACTGTGGTGAAAGCCGGATGGACGGACACCTTTTGGAGTCTTCTGCTCCCAGGGCACTGCTACAGTGTCACCACCCAGTGCTGTGCTATGGGAAAGCTCAGCCTGAAGAAAGGGAAGTTGCATTAACTTGTCCCAAGGAGCAGGGAGGAATGGCAACACATGCACTTCCCCACAGAGGGGACTGCGGTATCTGGCAGAGCTTTTGGGTATCCTCAGCAGACGGTGGTGTTCGGAGCCACCGCGAGCTTTGGACAAAAGGCGCAGGAACTCGCAGACAAAACCAAGCTGCTCCAGGACATTTCATGCCATGCATCTGCCCCGGAAAGTCTAAAGACTTCACTGGCTCCTAGAAGTACGTCAGCCTTGGTGACCCGAGTCTTCATTACCAGCAGGAGCTCACCACCTCTATTGAGAGACTGAGAGCTATAAGGGGACAGCCAGTAACTGGTGCTTCCTTTGAGCACAGGGTAGGTCAGGACAGTTAAACTAACTGCACGCTTCAGCTGGTCCCTGCAAAAGCCCTGCAAAACTCTTCCTGCACATCTCCGTGCACTGAAGTGTTGCCTCAGAAAATTCAAGCCTTCCAGCTTGGACAACTGAGATAAGGGAGGATAAGGCTGCAGAGGCTGGATCACAGGTCCTGGCCCTCAACTTCAAGTTCAAACTCCAGTCCCCGAAGGACCAGGTGGCAAAGCAGCTGCTCTACTTTTACACACTTGTGAAAACCTGACAGAGAAGTTCATGTGCCTGCTGCTAATCTGCATTTCCCAGCCATTAAATGGACAAGTGAATTCTCACGCATGGAGAACAACCCCTTTCCTTTGCGGATGCAAGCCCAGGGCTCTGCCTGCCCACCCCAAAAGCAGTATTTGGTCTCAACAACTTCTTCACGATCAGTAAAATGGCTTCACGACGAGTCAGGCTGAGCAGCTACACCCAGCCCATGCCATCCCTGCATACTCCTACCATGACGGCTTCTTTTCCAGATGCGCCTCTGTGTTTGCTATAAGGACACTATTCAGCGTCCCACACTGCCTGGGCAAGGGAACACAACAGCTGTTTCACTGGGAGGTCACTACAAAACATTGAGTGTCCCAAGAAACCCTCCTTTCATGGGTTCATGCAAGCAGCTTGGAAGGATTTGTTTGGCCTTATTGTCGGAGCGGGACGGCGCAGCCCGCCTGCGCTGGGGCTGGGGTCAGCACGGGCTGCCCACACCCCGCTTTCTCCCTTGTTCAGAGGGCAGGAAAAGCCTTCAACAGCTTAAATCAAAAGTTCAGCCGGGCTCTTCTTTCAGTGTGACTTTTTATGAGTGAAAGGCCAAGGGGAAGCAAAAATACCACACAGCAGCGATGCCAAGTGCTGGGGGTTTAGTGCTGCTGCCGCACGGCTAAGCAGCCCCAGCAATTTATTCCTGCCATCAGCAGATTGCTGGGAAGCTGGCACTCAAGAGCGTGGCAAGGAAAGGCAAACCGGATCCCACCATCTCACGTCTGCTCCTTTGCAGGATTCCCCTTACCCGCTGCGTTCCTCAGTCTCCCTGGATGCTCAGAGCAACAACCTGTGAGAGCAGGACAAAACAAGGAACTTCCCAGCCTGTCTGAAAAGCTGGTTTATAATTAGATTGAGTCACATTTTCCACTCCTCCAAACTCAGAGCTTGTTACTAAGCGCTGAAAATGCCAAATTCCCTGACTTGGCCTCGCTGCAGGAAAAAGATAAGCGGCCCCCTCGGCCCCCCAGCAGAAATCTTATCAGCTCATCTTACCACCACGATTGCAGCATGGCAGCCAAGCAAAGAACTGCCCGAGTCATCCTTTGCCTGGACCTGTTCCAGACACTGCCATTTATTCCTACGCACTCCCCTGTAAATAGTGCCTGTTGCTGTATCTGATTAATCCAAGAAAACTGGGGACCCCAGGGACGAGGTGAAGTTCAAATGCTTTGACATAGAGAGGTTTTTAAGATACCCAACTTATCTTGTCATCCCACAGCCCCTGAGGAGCACTCTTTGCTTGTCTTCCTCTTTCGACAAATACCTCTTTCATAAAATTCACATTCAGTTCAAACTCTTTGAAATAAGGATCGTTGCAAGAGGAAAAGAAATAAAAAGGAAAAACCAGTATTTTGTGTCTTTCCTTCCCTGAAACCGAGTGTGTCTTGGCACTGCAGGCTTGTTGCCAGCATCCGGCCCTTTGCCTTGGGCTCAGAGCAAGGCTGAGGCGTGCAGCACAGCCCTAACAGCAGGTACTCCATGTGAGGACTCCTGCAACTCAATCCCTGCGGATCCTGTTCATAAAACAAGGCCCCTGAAGTCTGGCAAGAGTAAAGCTGTTCAATAAAAGCCACTTCAACAGACAGCAAATAGAGCAATCATTGGAAAATCAGGCTCCTGCTTAGAAAGTTTAGTGGTGGACTTGGCAGTGCTGGGTTAATGGCTGGACTTGATCTTAAAGGTCTTTTCCAACATAAATAATTCTAATATTCAGTGAAAGCAAGAATCCTTTTGCCCAGATTAATACCCAGTGCTCTGATAAGCCCACTCCATAGCTGCACTGTGCAAATCAGCTACATGAGTCAATACAGTCTTTCTAATCACTTTTCCACCAGCTATGTTTGCATAAAATAACAGTTTCTAGGGGCCTCCACTATGTGTTTTATCTGTCTTCCCAACAAAGCCCTGCTGAGACCATGTACTTCAAACCCGAACACCAGGAGCCAAGACTTAGCTGTGCTCACCTGGGAACTCCTCTTTAGCATCAGCTAACAAACCATCCATACCCAACACTAACAGGACGAAGGCAGGTCAGCAGCTTTACATTAGCTTCAAGGAAGACACAGCACATCACCTCTTGCTCAGGGATGTGCCTTGGGAAGCAGTGTGCACCAGGAGTTTCCTTCCTTCCAGCATACTTTTAGACCCACCTTTAAACAGAAGCCATCAAACTGCTTGTCTTTGGGCACTTGCACTTAGGATGTTGTATTGTGCAAGGGCTCAAGTATCTTGTGGATACGCTCATATTTATTAGAGGGAACTTGATTTATCCCTGTATCCTAAGGGAAAGAAGCAGGTATTGCCACAGCAACGCCCCTTCGTGACTGTATTTAATACTGAGACCCAAGTGCAGTGCCTGGTGCTTCTGGAGTGGCATTTGAAGCCCAGATTTACTCCATTCATTGCACCCAGCTTACAGAAACACCATCACAGCCTCTTTAGCCCATGGCTCAGAGTCAGAAAGCTTTTCTCACAGGCTTGGAGACACCAGATGCTTTCTACGCAGTTTGCACACCAAGTCAGATAACCATCCTGCAGGATGAAGATAGACACCACATAAATGCCTTCCTTTGTGTGTTTTGCCTTTCATGGATCAAGGCCAGTGTCAGCTTTCCCAGTGTGTGGCAGTGAGGTGGGATGAGGGCAGGGCCACGTTTACTGCAAAGCCGCCATCTCAAATGCTGACAGTGAGGTGCTATCAGTGCTAGTGCCACTGTCCTCACCTGGACAGCAATAGGTTAGGTTTTCATACAAATAAAACGGGACAACCTTTGAGACAGGACGAGCAGACCTCATGGAGACCATGGTCAGCACTGTAAAATCAACCATCACACACACCTTGCCTCATGTCCACTTCTGGGACCTCAACAACTGGAAGCAGAAACTACAGACCCGGCTATTGCAGCTGATGGCAAGATGTCGAAGCAAAGCAAGGCAGCCATGGAAAAGCAAATTATTGTAGGATGTATTAAACAAGGTTATTTATAGAAGAGGAAAGGAAGTTTTGATGCCTTTACAGGAGGCTCTGGTAAACTTTCATCTGGAGTATTTTGCATAGCTGTGGTCATGCAAACATAAGAAAAATAAACTCAAGCTGGAAGAGGTGCAGAAGACAGCTGCAAAGATGAGGAGAGGAAAAGAAAGCTTATTTTATGAAAAAGGCTAAAGAGGCTGGCTTGCTTTACCTAGTAAAATCAACACAGAGGAATATGCCTGTCCCTTATAAATACAAAAAGGAAGTAAATATTATGAAGGCAGAACTGATTTAAGCTAAAGGGCAGCACATATAAATATTTCTAGCCATCTCTAAATTTAGGCTAGAAGCTGCATTTTTAAATCAGAACAGACAAATTCCAAAGCAGCTTCAAATGGAAGTGCCAGGAACAGGAAATCCACCTGGTCTTTGGCCTGAGCACGATGTTCTTCAACAACAGGACACAGCTGAGAGGTAACAGGTCAGGCTTCACACAGCTTTCAGTGGAAATAGGGAAAACACATTGTCAGGCCACTGATGACTGATTGTGGTGAAGGTGCCAGCACCAACGGCCATGGTTATCCTGCTCCCAGGATAACTAGCAGCTAGTGGGAACGTGCATACCCCATTGTACTACCTGTCTGCATGGTGAGGGGGTTGTACCGTATGTGGAGATTGAATGTTTTAACCCAGCTCTTGTAAAATGCCAAGGTTTTGGTGTCAGACCCTGCTGTTAACCCTTTTGAGAAGGCACAGCAACGAGTTTTCATTTCCAAGATACCTTCAGACACCAGAAGAGCAATGCTGCAGTGAGAAGCCTTGCTGTAGTGAGGAAGCTAGAGGACAGCATCTGGACTTAACAGCCATCAAATTCGACAGCTGAAATACCTGCAAGCTGCAGCCAACCTTCAAAGGACACACTGAGTCCTGAGAGGACTCATCTGGGAAGACAAGGCACAGGGGAAGGGGATTTCTAATGGCCAGTAAGTTACAATGGCCACAAAGCTGTGCCAGCAGCTGGCTCTGAGCAACATGGAAATGAGACTCCGAAATTACGACACAAGGTAGTTTTTAACTTTTCTGTGTGTCTGCCTTTGCGTGCTAGAACAGACTTGGTTTTGTACTTAACCTTGAGATCTCACCTGTCCTCCAGCAGCACTGCTCCTAGGAGCACATACCTGGTTCACACAGAGCCCTCCCGCACGTGCAGGAGTGCGTGCCTGAGAGGCACTCCTCCGGATGCCTGGCGTTGTTTCCATCCCACAACCAAGGCTGCAGAGAGAAGTATTTTGTCTACAGCCGGCTGGAATCTGCTAACAAGCAGGGAAAGGATCTGAGAAGCAGCTTCAAGGTGATCTCCACAGCAATACAAACCGAGCCTAGAAATAATCAGTGGGAACTCCCTCAAAAGGAAGCCATCACACCTTCTTCAGGCTTCAGATGGGAGTTTGGGGACATCATCTTTAAGAAAGGAATTAATGAAATTATAGCCTATTTCTCTGATATTTAAGGGGACTAAGTGTAGGCAACCACATCATATTGTAAACTCTGAACTGCTATTTCATCTCAAAGGGCACAGCCCTTATTCTTTCTCTTTAGAATAGAGAATCAATTAGCAAGGTCCAGAAGTACTATGCTTTTACTGCTCCAGCTGAGAAATGCAGGGCAGCCTGAGAAAAAGACCCGAGCAATTTGTCCTGAAACTTTCCAGTAAAACAAAAATGCACCCCAGCACCCAGAACTGCCCACGCAGTTCTTGCTAGCCAGGAATCAAATCCCGTAACAAAGGCCAGCTGTGCTCAGCAGCCAACACGCATCCCCTTGCAAGGAAGAGACCTTCCAGAAGCACCATCTAAGCAAGGCTGCTTACAGTGCCCTACAGCCTGCTGCTCTTTTAAAGTCAATTTCAAGGTGAACAGATGCAACACACACTTGGTCAAGCTCACAGACAAGCATGAAAATCACTCCCAGTGTTTGCTGAGCTATGCACATCCAGCAACTGTTGGGTCCTGCTCCAGCCCACTCCATTTGAGGCTCTTCAGGCATCTGCTGGTGCTAGCAAACACGCCTCAACACCAAAGTGGCAGAAGGATTGTTCGAAGCAATAAGGTGGGGTGGAAATCGTCTATCAGGATTTTCCTGCAGCCACTGGAGCTATCAAAGATGACTTTTGTGCCAGAAAAGGAGACAAGAGGAAGCTGCGGTGGTATACAAACAGTGAACATTATTCTTGCCATCAAAGTAGCTATTAGACAACACCAGGACAAGCCACGCTGATTCAAAATCCCAAACCAGAGTTACCATTTCTGTAACACAAGATCCTGGATGACTGCACCTGTCTGTAGCACTGGGCTCTTGTAGCCCAGTGCCATAGTGGTGCCCCACGCTCAGAGCACAGGCGGTGTCAGAGCAGGGCAGGCACCGCTGCCCCCCCGTCCGCGCCTCCTTGGCTGCAGTCAATAAATGTCACGGTCTTTGCTGCAGAACTGGCCCGTTCCCTGCTCTAACCCTGCGAGCCAGGGGCTCACCCACCACGTTCCTCCTCCCCATCTGCCAACAGCAGATGCATTCCTCAGATTTATCTGCCTACCACTGGCACATCGCGGCCCCGGCTCCCTTGCTGGAGCCAGCGGAATCACGTAGCTGGATCGAGAACTGCGTGACGGTACGCAGAGCTAAACCAAACCCGCCTTCAAGGAGAAGCTGAGATTCCAGGCTGTCTCCTGACTTGCTCTTCATCTCCCTCTGATCTCAGACACACCAGAAGGCTGCCTTTTTAGAATGTTTTCTAAAAATGGATTTTTAAAACTGTTCTTCAGTTTCGCTCTTTGGAAAAAATAAAAAAATCCCAAGATTGGAATGTAATTCCTTTTTTTTTTTAAACCCCATTATTTTCTGAACACCACATGAGCCAGGCAAGCAGATGCTGAGAAGCTGTCTTCTCAGCACCTTCCCAAGAAAGGACTGAAGATAAGCAATGTGTTCAGCAGCGCCTACCCTCCTCTGGGCTATTCCAACACTTTCTTGCCCTTAGGACTGATTCCCAAACTCAGTTTTTAAGTGTCCGCAGTGCCAGCAGTACAAGGGTATGTCAGATAAAGAGAACAGCTCCCATGTTTCCCAAGAGGACTTAGGGACGAGGTCAGGAGAGACTGTGTCAAAGGCAACCCAGAGTGCCGCTGGCAGAACAAGGTCTATTGTCTAGCAGTGTTTTGTTACCACAGCAAAGCAAACTCCCTGAGCCTCGGAGCTGCAGTCCCAGGAAGCGTGTGGCTCCCTAGATCTTGAGGCAACATCTCCTTATGAATGTGCCCATTCCCTCACCCGTCATCTTCATCTCAGGTAACCGGTTTTGGACTGATCAACTTAAGAGTGGGCCAGAAACTTCATTTTCAGTAAGCATAACTGCATTGACTTGATTTTTGGGGGGAGGCTGGTACTGAGACCTAATCAGTTATGGCTTTGTATCTTGTGACTGAGGTTTTGAAGAAGCTGCAAACTCCAACTGAGAAATTTACCACTGCTGAGGCACTTATAATGCCTCTTTTCGGCATGGGTTTCTTCCTGTAGGCAGAAAGTTTAGACTGTGGCATTTACCCTAGAAAGGAAATTCAAAACAAGGAGGTTTCTGTGAGCCCATGGAGGAGGAGAGCTAGCTGTCAGCCGTCTGCAAGAGACCAGGTTGCTCCAAGCCCCATCCCACCTGGCCTTGAACACTGCCAGGTAGCCACAGCTTCTCAGGGCAACCTGTGCCAGAGCCTCACCACCCTCACAGTGTTGAGATGCGCATAGGTCATTTCTTCCCTGTATTCAGCTGTTTAGTTTCACAGACCTTAAGGAACTTATTCTCCCTTTTGGAGCCTTCTATTCCTTCTGTGTAATTTGAGAGAGAAAGAAAAGATACCACACACATGGAGTTTCACTGTGCAAGCAGGCTAAAGATGGAGTCACACAGGCTTACACCAGCTGAACCTACTGAGGTTCTCTATCATGTGTCTAGTTATATATATATAGAATCATAGAATCATTGAATCACAGAATCATAGAATAGTTAGGGTTGGAAAGGACCTTAAGATCATCCAGTTCCAACCCCCCTGCCATGGGCA
>JAVHNF010056508.1:17545-33476 GCA_034783455.1 Micropsitta finschii
ACCCAGGGGGGTGATCAGCTCAACTCCTGCAAGAATGTAACTGGAAACAAGCCTCGTGGAATGGGATTTCTCACCTGGACAATTTCTCCATTGGAAGCAATTAAATCTGTGGGAATGGAGACTCTGAAGAAGCGTCCCACCACGGCAGAGCTGTCTGGTATGCCCACCACAGCCGGCACAGTCTCCCGCAGGTCCGAGAGCACAGAGTGCATGGAGGCCTCCAGCTGGTTTTCCCAGTCCCGAACCACTTCTGCCGGCTCGCTGGGCCAGTGGCAGTGAGCAGAGGCCGCCAGCAGCAGCACAGGGAGCCAAGTCCTCCCCAGGAAAGGGGGCTGCAGGAGGCATCCAACAGTCATTCTTCCCGGCGGCCTCGGCGACAGCGCTCCAGCCGGAAAGGGGACCACAGGGATCTGCAGGCACCACAGCGCAGGCAGGGATCCACTGGTTCTTCACAGAAGCCTCATCCTAGGAGTCCTGGGAACCTGGTTAAACATAGGAAACCCAGTCAGCACATTCACGACAATAGCCACAGACAGACCCCTTGCAATGGACAGAGGGATACCTGCTGCGCTACCCTCTTCTACTTAGCTTTTTGACTTAAATGGAGAGTTGCCACTACTGTTAAAGGGAGCAGAAGCTTCTCAACTCCTCTTCTGACCTATAGCACCTCTAAGGAAATAAGATCCTCCTGCTTTTCATGGACACAACCATGTTTCTCCTGCTCTGGAGCCACAGCATCCCAAGATATCCACAGGTAAGGAGATGGGGCAGATAAAACCGAAGCCAAGACAGTGGTAATAGGTGACCTTTAAAGGCAAGCTGAAATCAGGCTGGGGCATCAGTAACTGCCACTTACATGCCAGCAACCCCTTATGAAGGTCCTAAGAAACCTCTGGTACTCCAAAGCTCCCATCTTGACAGCTTGCTGCACAACAGACACTTCTGCTTCTCTAACCCATGAGCCTGGCTTTCAAGCCAGGTCTCCTTTCAGTTCCAGCTTTTGATATTAGTGTGTTTAAATTTGATCTGGGGGCCAACAATACAAACCCCAAGGTGAGACTGGAGTAAGCCATGCACACAGTGTCCCACGCTGCTACCTGCCATCTAGCTCCCTCCTGCTTGCACGGCTCACCCAAGAAACATCTCCAGCTCTCCCTCACTATTCTTTCACTCCCACAGTTGCTTCTCCCTCCAGACTGGGTCCGGCTGCAGCATGAAGGAGTCACAGATCTGTAAACACCCCAGGTTCCTCTTCAAATCCTGTCTGCAGGCAGACTGCACGACAGACACATGGACCAAGAGGGTGCTGTTCAGCCCCCAGGAGCACACAGGACTGGGCTCCTCAGGCCAGGCACTCCCGTGTCTTGAACCAACTCCTTTATTTCCAGACTGAGAGAGACTGACTCCTAATTCCCAGGGCAAACCCAGTCCGACTTCTAAACACTGGCTCCCAGTCCTCTGGGCACAGCTCTGATTTATTTTAGCCTCTTCCTGCTGCATCGTGTGATGCACATCAGGCTGTCCCAAGAGACCCTGGAGACAGACTGGGTGGGAAGGGAAATCCCATTTACTGCTTCTTGCCCTCGCAGACCTCCCAGGGAAGCACAACAGCAAGACCAGCTAACTCACTGTGCTGTGGCCTGTATTGCCCACACAGCTGTACTGCCCACCATAGGCTTGCAGAGCAGGCAGAGAGCCTGTCCATGCAGGCAACCAAGGCCAAGGTTACCACAGGAATAACAGGAGAGGTAAAATTTGGTTGTTCACCCTAAAACCTACACTCCAAAGAAGCTGAGAGGTAGCATGTAAAGCCCAACACGTCCTCACCCCTTGATGGAACTTTTCACCATAAATCACTTGTGCAGATGGGGCTGACACCTCCCATCCCAAGGTAATGGGCCCAGCGAGCACAGTCACAAGTAGCAGAGGGCTGCGGGTAGCAGAAATTATGAGCTGAACGCAATAACCTCTGGCTACAGCATCCATGATGCAGATACTGGATCTGACAGTTGTGGAAAACCTGTCCTGATTGAAAGGCAAAAGACACAGCAGAGACAGAATAATATTCCTGGGAGCCACAAGACAGACAGGAGGATGGCTGGTGTGAGATCCCAGCACCAGAAGAAAGCACCACTCTTGTACTCCTGTCCCTGTCCTGCCTGCTGTTCCAGGCACCTGGAAGGACACCAGATGAAGCAACAGGGCAAGGCTCTTCCCAAAGAGCATGTGGTGGTCTTCACCCGGAGTGAGATGCCCGAGCTGCTTCCCTGGAAGCCCCACTTCCTACAGGACACGTCTCTCCTACCAGCTCCCTGCGTGGTCAGAGGACCCGACACACACCAACTGGTTTTGGAGGAACCTGGAGTCACCTCAGTGTGACTCAACACAACAAGCTGTGTGAATGAGCTACAGAGATGGAGCAGAAATCAGGCAAGAGGTGCTGAGGAGGCCACTGATCACCACAGCAGGAAACGGGGATGCTCATCCCTGCAGAGTGCCTTAAAAAGCAGAAAGAAGAACCACCTTCACCCTCCATGGAGCCTGGGATACGGACACTGCAGCGATGATGCCTTCCTTGTCCATGAGCTACAGCCTGCAGCCTGCCCATTGGGAAGCCCTGCTGTGTGAGGAACTAGAAAGCAACCCCAGCAAGTACAGGCAGGATCAGAGACTTGCAGCCAGGGGAGGAATGTGGTAGCAGCAGAACCCAGCAGCCCCATAGCTGCTGTGGGGCAGAGATACTATCAGCCTGGAAACACGGCTGCCTCTCACAGTTGCGATGAGCCTCCACATCTGAGTGGAGGAGAAACACCCAGACACATGGTGTACAACCACACAGAGCTGTAAAAACACCTGGAGAGGTTCAGCACCACGGCTTCAGGCCAGCCCTTGCCCCGGGCTGTCACTGGAGCTCATGCATGAGCATGGTGCAGCTCCTGTGTTGCTTGGCCAAATGACGTGATCTGGCCTGTGGCGTTTTTCTTGGATGGAGTATTTGGGCAGAAAAGAGCTGGTTCTTGATATCTGTGGCGAGCAGGGGAGGAAGATGAAGTCATTACACATTTCAGAAGCAATTATCAGAGCAGGCAACAAACACTGCCTATCTGATACGCACCTGACAGCCAAGGAACTCAAGCCCTTGTGTGACACTTGCAGGTCGCACAAATTCAGATTTTCATTTTAGGGGAACTACAGGAGAACAGTCTCTGCATATGTAAGTGGAACACACAGGAGGTGTAGGGGGAATTCAGGAGCTGATAACAAAATACCAACAGGAGCTGAGAACAAACTTGCACCACCAAAAAATCTCTTAACACAGCTCCACCTCACCAAACAATCGACAGAAGCTGAAACAGTGCCAGACTCTCACAGTGAGTGCTAAGGAGGAAAGGCAGGGTGGTACAGCTCTGCAGATAGCTGGAATAAGGCACGGCTCTGCAGTGCTGAGGTCCATGTGGACTGTTGCTTCAAGGCAGAATGCTTTTTGGGATAGAAGGTCCTCTGCCTAAGCCAGTGGTCCTGCCTAAGGCAGCACGTCCACCACGCACCACCAGCACTGCAGGTCTCGATGCAGCTGCAGAACAGAGCGAGAGCTACCTGCGGTGAAGCTTTAACAAACACTGGGACCTGTGTGGTGCTTCTGTCAAGTTGAAGAGCCCACACTATTTCCTGTGAGACTACCATGGGCAAAACCCAGACTCACTTGTGTAAGACATCATGCGAGCTGTACACAGAAAAGGTCGGTGTTCCAAGCCACGGTCCATGCCCGGTGAGTGGCACAGAGCTGGAGCTCTGTGAGAGCAAAAATCTCAACACCTCACAGTTTTCTCCCACAATCTCACAACAGGGCCAAACCCCAAACGCAGATGGCATTCAGCAGGTGGTCTTCTGCTGATCTCTGGGAAGCATCAGGCTGTAGGGCCAACTGACTTAGACAGCACTTTCAAGTTACAAGCGAAAGCTAGACCACCCCAGCTTCACTTCATGGCACAGTGCTCCTTCCAGCAGGATCTGTACTGCCCAGTTTTGCAGAACACACACAAATGTTCAGGTTAGTCCTGAATTTCAGGATATTTTGCTTCGTCTGATCTTCTGAAAGAACCAACTTTCTCTTTATCCTCCTGCTTCTGTGAGAGATCTTTTGGTCTCAAGTTTGAGCCTCCAGAGCGTTGGATGAAACATCAAAGTCAGCATCAACATCTGCTTCAGTCCTAGCACTTGGTGCATTTGCCAATGTTGATGCCTGATCTCCAGTGCCAAACCCCCCCATCTTGGAGACACAGAACTGGGTCCGTTTGGTGAAGTTATGTTGATATGATGCTGCACTTGATATGATGCTGACTTGTCAAGACAATGCTGGAGCTTGCTCCATCTCCATGCAGCTCCAAGGCCCGCTGACATGTTAAGGACACACTCTACCTTAATGATTCAGGAATGCAGAACAGTGAAGCCAGAAGATGGGAATGAAAGGAAGGGCTGAGAGCAGGATAAGGTAACTACTCCAGCCACGCATCTTCCCAGAGACCTTTCCTTCTGCCCACCACAAAATCAGCAGTGTGGGGCCCAGGGAAGCATCCCAGCAGCAGGCGCATGGCTGCCCAGAAACCACCCCTCCTCCTCGGCCGATTATGCTGCCACTACTTCAGCAAGAACCAGTGAAAGTGAAGTCTCTGTCCAACTATATCTAATCCAATTGCTGAAGCACACAATCACATCACTGGGCTGAGGCAATTAATCACTGCCAGCATATTAATGCCACTGAGCCCAGCGTACAGAAAGCTCAAGTAACCGCTGTGCAATTCTCTACTCCAGATAAGAAGGTATTTAGGAGAGTTCAGAGGAATCCCACTTACCTGACGGCTTATTTACCAGTATCTCCATTAAAGAGTGCCCTTTCTCTAAGGAAGCAGACTCGGGCTTGGCTAAAAAGGCCTGGTGCAACTTTCCAGAACAGAGTTATTGTCTCTGCGCAGATCTCTTGTGCGTGTTTCCACAGGAGGATCTCTGGGCAAGTCCCGTCAGCTGCCGCGCGGCTGCGTGTCAAGGCAGCGAGCAGGAGGAATGATGAAACCCGGCGTCACCAGCCAGGCACACAAAGGTGGCACTCTGCAGTGCATGCTCCCCGGCCCACAACACGACAGCACACACCAGCGGAGCCTGGGAATGAGGACAAACAGCTCGGAGGCAGCACATCTGGGCAGAGCAACCCATCGCCAAGTTTCTGAACTAAGAGATACAGGCTCCTCAAGGCTAAGAGCATGCCAGTCAGCAAGTCCAACACATTATGTGCACAAAGGACACTCTGGAGCGTGAAATTTAGGAAACAGAGTTTCTGTGCTTACCCAGCTCTGGATGTACCCTGAAACACAGGGGCAGCGTTCCCTCCAACAGCCTGTGTTATAAGCAAGGGGAACCTGCTGAAAATAACTTTGGGGAGTATTTCCAACCTCAATGGCTTCAGCCATGTACGTTTGCAGATGGCAACCCAGGTCCAGGCTGCTGCACCCAGGGTAAGTTATGGAAAGAGAGGTACAGGAGGGCAACTGCACAGGGATGCATTCATCACACACAGATTGACCAGCAGGCAGCTGCTGCAAGAGAACAGACAAGGAGGCCGAAGGCACATTCACTGCTAGTGTAGTCCCCTGCTCAGAGCAATGGCATCCCATCCCCATGGTACTGACCAGGCATCAACAGCTTTACACCAAGACTGGCTGTCTCTCTAAAAGACAAGTTCATCCACCACAAGGTTTTGGCTTAATGCAACAATCACAGCTACCTGTTAAGAGCCAGCTGTGCATCAAACTCAAAGTAGCAGCCAGCTCAGCATCAGAGATCAGAACGAAAGAGAAAGCTGCTTTAGCAGAGAGCCCAGATGAGTGCTCTGGTGGCTCTTGCACCCTCTGTCCCTTGCAGCCAGTTGACAAGCTTGCCGTCATTAGATGGTTACCTCAAACACTATCAGTCCAGAAGGTACAGGCCAAGCTGCGCTCAGTTCTTCACCCCAGAACTGCATTTCAGCACACTCCTGCAGCTATGCCCACCTTGTATTGTCACCAAGCTAATCGCCCAACAGACCTGACACCTAGCTCAAAGGAGATACACACAGAAAAGATGCTGCTTCTCAGTCTTGTCCCTTCTTGTATTTGTGCATTGCTCATCTCCAGCACATCTGGTGTCAGTAACAGGAAACCCTGACACAGAAAAAAAAATCCTGGGGAAAAAAAACCCAAACGCAAACAAAACCAAACCAGCAGTGCTAAAATTGTGTGATGGGCAGGGAAGTGAGCAGCACGCTCCTGCTGATGGGAAGCTCTGCTGCAAACTGTCATTGACTTGTTGCTTCACGTCACACATGCCACAAGCAGCTTCATGAAGCTTGTACAGGAAGTGGTCACAGCAATCGGCACCTCACAGTGGGTTTTTTGTAAAGCACCAAAATATTGAACTTTCCGGTAGCTAAGAGGAAGCTTTCTACTAACTTCCATTAACTTTGTTTGAAAACTACAGTTTGTGCCACTGAGGAGGAATGAAGCCTTCCCACACCGCTCTCATTTGTGCATCTCGTGTCTCCCCTTAGCCAACAAAACCTGCTCGTGGTCCTCCCCCAGCCTGGGACCAGAGACACTGATGGATGCCTCTGCTCCAAGTACTGAGCGAGCAGCTAGGGCAAGGTGGACTTCTCACCACCCAGCACAGGCTTTGTGCTCATGAGGACATACGAATTCCAGCCCCTCTCGCAGACGGAATGCAGAGGCAGCTCCACGATAGGAAAGATGAAAAAAAAGCAGAATTCTCCTTTCCCCCTGCCCCATATCACATCTGCCTGTCCAGAAGCTGGGTCACCATACTGCTCTTCCCAGCCTGGGACTCTGCTCCCAGGAAGACTTCTTGCTCTGACAAAGGTAAGCACACAGGATATGCTCCTGGTATGCCCCCTCCAGCAGCAGCTGTGCAGGTGAGGAAGCAGCATCAGCAGCTCCTGGAGCTCCAGCCAGAGTACTCCTACAGAGCTATGTGCAAGGGGCACTGCAGAGCAGCAGCAGAAACACCAAGGACACCAGAGCTGGACACAAAGCGTGTTTTACTTTCCTTGCAGAGTACATTTCCCTCACAAGATGCAGTGATAAGACTTCTGAAGGCAAGCACCTTCCCCAGCCTCCTGCAGCCCCAAGGAGGCAGGAGAGGATTACGGTGGTACCCACAAGCACCTCTAGACTACACACTTGCACACTGACCTGACATTTGCTGGCAGACCATGTGGATGTCCCACTGCTTGTCAATCCTGCAGCATGTGTGCCACTTGTCCTATGCTTGAGCCATGCCCCAAACAACCGCTGTGCCTGACCCGCCGCAGTGACCGGCAGCTGCAGATTTTGGCTAGGCAAGACTTCTGGCTCTTGGATGAAAGCTTCAGCAACCACAATCAATCCCTTCCTCCCACTTAGTTATTCCCAGACAGCCAACTCAGATTGTATCTTCAAGTGCATTCAGTTGAAAGGAAACTCAGATATTATCTTCCCAAGTATTTAGAAGGCCTCAGAGATCATTTTTTCCCTGTAATTACAAACATCACAGCCAGGTAGAACTGCCGCTTTCCTGGCTGCTGGCAGCAAGCAAATTAGGATATGAATCCCCACCAACAAGCCAAAGCAGAGCGACAGCTTCACCAGTGCAGCTCCATAGGCCTTGCATCCCTTGAGCCAGCCCTGTCACAAGGGAGGGCTGGTGGAGAAAGCTGATGGGGATCAAAAGTATAAAATAGATCCTTCCTGGAAGAAGTCGGGAGAGAACAAAGTGAGATGGGACAATTTCATAGAAGGCAGAGTTAACAGGGCAGCACTTCTGGCTCAACCAGCACTGTGTGACAGATAGCAGGGTCCCAGGATGGCATGGAGTCAAACGATGGCTCGCATTCCTCTCCAGGCATCTTCTCCCGGCTGTTACTGGAAAGGGCACAGAGACTAAATATACAGCTGCAGCAAGGCAGGGGAAGGGTCTGTCTGGCAAAAGGCATGCAGTTTAATGTGGCTTTGGCTTCACTTGGATTTCCAGTGTGTAGCCAGCCAGAGCAAGCCCCTAAAAACTCTACTACTGGTAACTTCTGGTTTTGTCTAGAAACAGAGGGAGAGAGTGTAAAAATCCCAATATTTATTTCTATGCTTAAGGGAATGTAAGCTAAAGCTAGTACTACAATCCACAGGAAATTAAACTACAAAAGGTTAAAAAAAGAACAAACCAACAAAACAAAACCAAGAGCTCCTTCCATACAAATGCCATAAAAATGCACATTTTGAAGATAAACACAACATGTGTTTTATGTGTGTATATATATGCATGCACACAAGATGTAGTAAAAACCAGAACTCAAAGCATCAGGATAAAATAGGTATTTCTGACCCTAAATTTCTTCTTTGTAAGGAAAGCTTCGTATCTTTGTTGGACATTAATTCTGATGAAGACCATGGCGTTACAGAAGGGCATTTCAGCAGAAGCCATCCAGGACAGAGGACACCAAGGCTGGCAGAAGTCCATCAGCAGAGACCAAAGCACCGTTCTGAAATATTAGAGCAATTTTAATTTGGACCATGACAGAGTTATCTCAGTGGTTTGCGTACACAACACAGAGACCAGTCCCCATGACAGTGCACTTGGATTTGAGGAGCACTAATTACTAGAAACACTGGAAGTAGAAAATAGAGGACTCTTGAGATAAATTCCTAGGCCCTCCATAGGCTCACTGTGCCATAGCAGCTTGTGTTCACTGAAGTCTGATTCCAGGCTCTCTAGAAGTAATTTGCACAGGGGGCCAACTGGTTTACAAGTGAATTTGGCAGGTACAAAGCCAAGTTTTATGTAGCTTTAAAACTAAATGTGGATTTTTGTACCAAAACACAAGTCTTCAGGTACACAAAGATGAGCCCAGACTGTCTCTCAGCCATCCCATCCATGAAAGGCACAAAGGATGACTTCTAAAACAGCAAAATACACTGTGTTTATAGGGCAGTCTAACAAGATATCTAGAGGACCCCTTGGCAGCCCTAACCAGAAAGTACGGTTGAGGCACCTGACAAGAAAACACAAAACCAAGAAGGAAGATACAAGACTTCTTAAATGCAAGGCCTACGAGGCATTAGAGCCCAATCTTGTATTCCTCAGCGGATAGTTCGTTCCCCAGCTAGTGCCAGAGGACATGTGCAAGAGCAGCTGGTGTGACAGTCACCCTTGTGTCCTGTCCCCTGGTATCACTCACCATCCACCAGCTGTTTCAAGTCTAATTCACACCAGCTAACGACCTTTGATAGAAGTCACCCGGCTGGAAAGCTGGTTTCTATCAAAGATGCTGCTTCGGAAAAGGGTTTAAACCAAAGCACCATCATGGACGAGCGAGCACAGTCTTTCCTTCACCCCACGCTCTAAAGGGATAAAATCATCCACAAGCCTCCAGCAGCACTTGAAATATCAGCTGAAGCCTGGAAAAATACTTCTTCCCTAAGCTGCTCTGCTGTACTATGTAGATGTTCTCTTCAGATGCAGTCGTGAGCACTGAAACTGATGAGGCTAAAAAGGTTTGCATCTCTTGCTTGATTTCTTAATTCAATTAAAGGCTGAACAAAAACCCTTACTGAGCCTTCAGAGAACCAACATGGAAGAGAAACGATGACTATCCTAATTGCAGAGGAAGCTTCCACTGGACATTTTGTCTTATTAAGAACTAAAGAGTACACACAAAAAGAGAAAGACACAGAGGGATGAACTCTCATTTCCAGCAAGGCAGGAAATCTTACTGAAGTTTCTGCCATGGTTTGGCTTTCAGAGCACGTTGTACAAGTCACACAGAGGAGTGCAGTGAGCTCTGGCACATCCTTCTAGCCAAAACTCTCCCACCTACTCTATTTTTTTTACTGAATAACAAAGGTACAGAGCTCTTTCTGTCAAATTAACAAGCAGAAGCTTAGAGGGGTGAAGGACAGTCCTGAAAATCACCTTCTTAAGAAACCTGATCATAATTCCAAATCCTCTTCTGCAGGAAAGCCTTCCGAGGCTCCAGCTCTGGCGGTACACCTGAGCCTGGCCAAGGCGCTTGTGACAGGACACTCACCCATGTTTCGACCTGGGACTGGCAGAGTGCTTTTCTCATCAGCAGCACAGCATCGAGAACAGCATTCAGGCTCTCCTGGAATACACCTGTACAGCAGCCACCAGGCAAGCGTCAGCTTTGTTAATGGTTCTGAAACAGGCAGGGAACTGCGGGAGCACCCAGAGCAGGCAGTTTGGGCAGGAGTTCCTCCAGCGCGAGGAACAAACAGCCCAAAGGCTGCAGGCACTAAATACAGGCCTGAAAATAAGGAAAACTTGATGGAGGTTTTGTACCCAAAGAGTCGCCTCAAAATGCTGTTTGGCTTCAGTCTTTTGTGGAGAGGCAGCTGCATTCCAAGGGTTTATAATCACCTTCTGGGAATTCCACAAAATTCCTCAGATAATGAAATATTTCAAGCAAGTCCTTGAACGGATTTAAGCACCATAACTTCCTACAGGTTGATGTCACTAAGCTCAGGACTGGAAGGCAAGGATCAGGCGTTCTTCCCTACCTGCCAGGGACCTGACTGCCAGGCACAAGATCTGCTGCTCCTACCAAGGGGGAGTAAACCACAAACAGCTGACATGAAGCGGATGTACAAAACAAGGCAAGCAACACCAGCAAAAAGCCATTTTCAGCACTTCAGTTACGTATGCAGCATCATTTATATCCTTTGTGGCAGCGTAACTAAGGGCAGACACACTCTGTTTAGAAACATCCCGCTGTTCCATCGGCTTTACCACCCCACCCTACAACTCCAAGCCAAGGCATTAAGATTCGACTTTATGGAGTTGCTCAGCCCTTATTTATTACTCAGCTAGCAAGACTGCCACAGCTCTTCATTTAAATCTGTTTACCACCCAGTGATTTATGCAAAGCAGCCAGGGCATCAGCCATGGACTTGAAACTTTTGATGTTTCTCATGAAAACTATTCTAAATGCTTCTTGGCAGAATGAGATATAAATGATCCAACTTTAACCATCAAGCATAAAATGGGAAAGCTGCAGAATGAAGCAGCACTGCTCCCATGCCACAGAGGCAGAGAAAGCTTCTGGAGGGGGAATTAACTCCCAAAAGATCAGCAGCTTGCAGCTGGGCAGCACATTCCTTTAAACCCACAGAAATTCAGGAGTCACCATAAACCACTAAAGGGACAAGCTCTTCCTGCAGGTACACATTTTTATAGGTGCCTTCTCCTCTCACTAGAGACCAGGGGCCAAAGGGCTGCACTGCTTCAGCAGAACTGCTCCTCACAATAATCTCTGGCCTCAGCTTTTGATCCCACAGTAAGTGCAACAAAGATCACTGATGGCACAAGCTTACTGAGGCAGAAGGACAGTGAGGGGCTTCACAGGTCCATCTGCTTCCCAACGGCTCTGGTGCAAGAAGACTGATTTAAATGAAAAAGCAAAGACAAGCACCTTAAAAAAGACAAGACAGTGACAGAATCCACACCACATTCCTGCAGCATTAATTTCACTGTGTTATCTTTCAGCTAAATTATCTTGCTTACCTGTACTGTGTAATTAAAAAATACCCCTCATCTGGTTTTGACCACGGCCTTAGTGGCTTCAGCCACAGGAGCAGGAAGGCTGGAGCTGCTCACCAGAAGTCCACCAATGCAGAAACAGCTCCAGCTTTTCTCCCCACCCTGCTCTGGTATGGAGAAACCAAGAGACAAGTTGAATTATTTCAAGGAGAGACCAAACTACTTCACACTGAAAGGCGTATCAGTGGGATTTAGGCTTTCTTAAACTAAAGCATTCTGCCCCATCCACATGGATACAGGACGCATTCAGTCACAGTGCTCACTGCTTACATCAGGAACGGTGCATTAAGGGTCTGGCCAAAAAGGGCCAGAGAATCAATCCTGCCACACACAAAGCCAGCCTGATGGACTAAATACATTGCAGGGCAACATGGTCCCTCTGCAAGCAGCACAGCACTGCAAAAGCAACTTCGAAGGTTGCTCCAAGCAATCCCCCTGCAGCGATGCCAAATGCAAACATCCTGTCATTCCCAGTATCCAAATTCCACAAACAAGAAAGTCCAAAGGACTTAAAAATAGGATCAAACTGTCCTGCTCAGGCACCAGACAGTTATTTAAAACTGGGACCCAAGGACAAACTGGATAAGGGCAGAGTGCCCATAGGAAAAAGGAGAGGCAGGGAGACAGCAAGGACAAGACAAGGAAAACTGATGGATTTCTTCCATAAGCAACCACAGTACAGGCAGTGTAACACATCTGTGACAGTTAACCAGCTGACATGGCATCTGGTATCAGTCCTAAAAATACGGTCCGAAGGATGTGCCACAGCACAAAAATCCAGTAACTTCCACCTTCCTCCCAGGAAATCTGTCCTGTGCAGGTCAGAGGAGTTGAAAACAAGACCTGCATGTTTTTGAGAGGCACAGCACTCCCCTAAATCACAGCTGATTTCCAACAGGGTGAGCGCAGGCTGCATCCCTCTGTCTTGACTTGCCATTGCAGTTTTACACAGAAGGACTGCACCCTGCATTCCCAGCACACCGACTTTGTGTCCCACTGCTTCGTTGGTGACAGTTCGGGTGGTAAAGGGACAGCAGCATGGACTCAGAGCTGCACATGGACATGGGAGATGGTAATGCTTACCCTCTTCCTGCTCAAGTGCGTAGATTAAAACATGAATTTAAGTTGTAAAAAGTTAAAGAAATGAACTAAGAAGATGGGTCAGATCCTGTACCGACTTCTTTCCCAGTGCAGAGTAACATGGCGGAGCATGTGATGATGGCTACCTACTCCCTCTACAAGAATCCCAGGAATGGGGACAAAGTCATTACAGTTCCTATGTATGAGGCAGCAAAACAACTGGATGCCATTCTGAGGCAAGAAGGAAAATTAAATCAGTTCAAGCCTCTCTGATCCAAGCATCATCTCTTCTTACTCGCTACATGTGCTTTGGACACCCAAAACCCAATGTCCCCTTTGTGTCTGTATTTCTTAGCCAAGTCTGGCATACTCAAGACTTCATAATCCTTTGAAACAGCAGTGCCTCTATACCCATATACTTTCATTACTTCAAGCTCTACTCCCATAGAGCCATTTTCTCTCCCTCAAGGCACCCAGAACAGACGAGAATCCAACCCTAGGCACAGTCTGTGCTGACCCCAGGAGAGAAATGAGGATAACCCCACTTCCCAACTCAACAACAACCTGTAAAAGTCCTAAGTGTTCCTGAGAACATCTAGAGCCTGTAACAGCGGAAAAATACATTTGTCCTTAATCACTCCAAGTCTTTTCTTCTCAGTCTACCCCACCAAGTCACTCTTGCTTTGATTTCTGCTCAGCATTGCCTGTTCTTCATTAACAGTGTGATGTCCAAATACCAGTAATTAGCTTTAAGAGGTCACTGTATTACTAGCACCCACTGGACACTCCTTGCTGCTCACACAGGCTGTTCTTAGATACAAGTAAATCTGAAACACTTCCCAGAAAAACCTGATGGTTCGTTGCTATCAAATGGCATAGGACAACATAAACAGTTTAGCAAGAGCATACGGGGCTGTATGAAGAGAGACGCTCAAGCACCACAGGAAAAACGCAGCCTTGGAGTTGCAGAGAAGCCGTTAAGCTCTGAAGGTGTGTTGTTCAGCTTGCCTTCACTTCACAGTGCTGCTGCAGATGTGAAGAAACAATTAAACTGCTTATCACAGTATGTCCCATTCAGCCTCCAGAACGGGAGAGCAATTCCAATCCCCAGGTGGCAAGCGCAGCAATTAGGTACCCAATTATGTGCACCACAGCTTTGCTTTGCTTATGTTGTTTTACTTCAGTGGTTATATAGTATTTCCTTGGCTTACTGTCACTAAAAGACTTTAAATCCAGAAACAACCTGTAAGGTCTCAGCTGAGACCTGGCTGCATGTTGTATGGCACGCAGAAGGGTCCAGATGTAGGCAGGTGACTTCCAAGTCATTCAGCAGAGCCCGTTACAAAGCCTGGTCACAGTCGTCATCATTTCCTCACCTGGAGGGACTAGGCTTAAAGTTTTAAACTAAAACCACAGTTACACTGCAGCCAGGCTCAGCCTCCAGCTCCACCTCAGGAGAGCAGCTCTGGATTGGCACTTGAGCCTCTTCTGAACTTAATAACAGGCTGTTGGGGGAAAATGTGGTTTAGCAGCTCAGTCCATCCCTTATAAAGCAGAGACACAGTGCCAAAAATAAGCTGGCTTACTAGTTAAGAGTGACCAAGCACTCACTTAGCAGTCTGTGATGATCAACACCCTGTCTGCGCCACAGCATCACCACCCTCACTGGCTGCACACTGGAGAGGACACTCCCTCCCTGAAGGTGTTTCACCTAAAGCAGTTAGCTGTTTCTAAAGTGATGCTAATCACAGTGGATGATGGACAGGACTTTTTGCCAGCCTCCCCAAAGGAAACATTTTCTTCCAGCTCAGACAAGGTCTCTAGCGCAGCTTTGCTGCATCTGCAGCCCTTTCTGCTGAAGAGGCTATGGTCCCCCGGCAGTTCCGTACCTGGCACTTCCCAAAGTCATGTATGACAACAGCTACAACAGCTGGTCAGCAGCTGTGGGGAGAAAAATCACTGTAATGTTCAAGAATGATGCAGTTTTGGGACTTCTCAAATATAACCATGAATTCAGTGCTGTCCTCCAAAGGCCTTTGCTACCCTATTGTAGCAAAGCCCAGAGCAAACAAAAATGTATTACAGAACTGAAGCACCTTCCACAAAAAAATAGGGAAAAAACAAGCTTTCAGAGATGCCTGGTGCCTCCCACCGCAGGGCAGCTGCAGGAGACAGGCTGCCCTCTCAGTTATTCTTCGAAACCTTATGCCAGCTGGAAGGTTTGCTCATTAGGCTAAGCCTAACCCCCCTACTCTCCCAACAGCACATGATGCTGCTCTAAGGTAACACAGACAATTCCCAAAACACCAAGGTTACAAAGTGAGCTTAAAAAAGTCAGAATACCTGAGAAGTAAGGTTGCCCATGAGCTGGTCACAGGGATCACCACAATTCACTCCTATTCTTCACCCTCATTCCAGCTCCTTGTTCTCTCTCCCTCTGAGACAGGCAAGCCTTTCACTCATCCATGGCTGTCAGCAAGCAGCCCAGGAGAGACAGGGCAGGATCCTGCTCCAGGGCTGCGGTGGCCAGTGGCAGCACCTCCCTTCTTCCCTCCCACCCTCAGCAGTGATTCAGCCCCTCAGGCTCGGCTGGAAAAGGCCCTGGACAGGATCTTTGCAAACCCTAACTGGGCAGATCAAGTCTATAAAGCACTGGTGAACTGGGAGCCTTTCAGATGCCTGTAACCTGATAAGATACATGAGATAGAGGGCATTTTTGCTGGAGAGGAGATGGCACATCCTTGCTGCCAACCTTCCATTGTGCCAGGCCATGTACCTATCAATGCAGGCAGTTAGGTCCTGTTTGGTTTCTTAAACGCTGACAACCTAAAGCTGCCTTGGTTGGGTTTTTTTTTAATCCTTTAACTCTTGGAAATGGGTGCACTGCTTTTGATGAAAACCCCAAACAAAGCCTGAGGCAGGGACACAGCATGGGAAATTCCAGTGCAAGCAATTAAGTTCAAGAGTTAAATGCAACTCCACTGTCAGTCAGTCTCTTCTCTGCAGCACTGGTGTCACTGCAACTGGTGTGGCCAAGACACTCACTGCTCATCCTCACAGGCCTGACAAGGAAGAGCTACCACAGTGGCTAAAGCAGGCTACCCCACGCTCAGCGACAGACTAAATCCACTCCAAATGGGAATGAGTTCGGGGAAGTCCTGCAAGAGTGAGCTCTGGCCAAATCACTTCAACTGGGAGGCAACTCCTTCGGAATGTGCTA
>JAVHNF010056509.1:0-22896 GCA_034783455.1 Micropsitta finschii
TGGATATGTTGTGCTTAGAGGGAGAGTGTTACAAGTCACTAATGACAATGTATTACTTTGTATGAGGAGAGGAAAGGAAAAGTGTCATCTGGAGTGAAAAGTGTCATCTGGAATGTCAGACAGCCCCATGACTTCATATGAACTTGCAACACATAGAGTCATTATTTTGGACAGAGACACACACAGTAAAGGCAAAGTTGTGGTCTAAACTCCAGACACTACTCCAACACATGCAACTTTTCTCTCTACCCAAATAAATGAATACATAAAACCAAAACACACACACACAAAAATGTAAACCTCAGTGATTCAGACTGGTTAATGCAGGAACTAGAAAGATCTCAGGTCAGTTTGTGGTGATCATCATGTACATGGAGTCAAAAGATCTTTCTGTTTTGATAATGAGGAACTTCTAACACAGAGGAGTCCTATATTCCGTGTGACTTCAAATGCAACTACAGTACTTAATGGGTGCTGTCTATATTGGATGCTGACTGTCAGACGCTGTGCCTTCTCTTCATAAAGCATCTCTCATTTCCTTTACTCAGTTATAAAAATACTTCATGGAAAAGGCTCTTTCCCTGTGAGTGGTCTATGGAAACCTTCCAGATACTAATCTGGGAAGTAGCATGGGATCTTGCTGAAATCTTATATGGGTTTCTTCAAGGGTATGAGGGACTGCGAATAATCTTTTCATCAGAAGAGAACAAGACCTTTATCAAAACAGAGTGGCTGCTAAGAGCTGACCTACTTGGTGCTGAGGAGGTTTCCTCCCAGAGGAGGAGATGGTTCCACTGTAAGAAGACAGGGTGTAGAAGAACATATGAAGGTTGCAACCAGGTGGCTAAAGCTATTGTTTTGTCTTCATGAGAACTGTAAAGAAATAGGGCAGTGTCTCTTGGCATGGAATGAATAAGAAAGCTGAAAATGTGATTTTGGAGTGGGGAAAGAGCTCACAACAGTGATGTCGTAAAAACAACTCCCCTAAAATGTATCCTGGTGAAGTTCAGTTCTGATTTTTGTGAAACTAGAGAGAGCTGCTCTTACAAAAACAAGTGCTTGTTGAGGTTGCTGTTGTATGGAATTGGTGTGTGATGTTTTTCTAGCAGCCTCTCTTCACTGTCATCAGAGTGCAATTTCTCTAGAGTCGCTGTGGGATGCAACAGATTTCTTGGAAAAGAAAGCTGTGTTGACACCCACAGGCTAGTAATGTTTTCACAAGAAGGAACATGACTTTACATTTGACTCTCTTGAAAAGAGATTAGCAACACTGTGATTTGTAAGAATTGCCAGGGTTTGAGGTTGTTTTTTCCCCTCTCTCTGAATCTAAGCTCCAGCAGGTAGGTGTTAAGTGAGTGAAGCAATTTTGGCAAGATTTATGTGCCCGTACAGTAGAATGGGAGTGAAATCTGACAGTCTAAAGGAGGGGGAGCAACTGACGAATAGAAGGGGTGGAAGAGGCAGATTGGCTTGGATTTTTTCTTTCCTGTTCCTTTGCAGTCAAAACCCTTTGAGACTCTTCACTCTTGGGTTGAAAATTTCATTTTACAGACATTTCCCCTCCCTGTCGTTTTGTTCTAGCTGTAAACGCTGGTCCACAGCATGTGTGTGGAAAGCAGATATGGCCAAGGCTAAACCTCCTTGAGAGAGAGTCTCTTCTGGAAATAGATGACAAGCATTTTCCTTAGAAATGAGATCTCTTCAATTACGAAGTTCTCTTAGAAGAAAGAAGCCCTTTCTCACTATTGAGTCTCACAGCTAAGTAAACAGTGCTAGAAGAAAATGTGTCCTCATACAGTAGGGTATTCCAGCCTGAATGCAACCAAAGCCTTTGTTTTCCAGAAAGATGTATACCATCTTGTTTGGTTATTTTGATTAAATGGGTACTGGTCAGCACGTGATTGCTCTTGTAGGACCACAGTGATTAGTGGTCCAGGACTTCTTGGCTGTTAGATGCGAAGTGACCTATAGTTTATAATATGCCCAGAAGCTCAACACTTGATGAATAAGTAAGAAACTACAAAACAAAAATGAATGGGAATTTTTCCATTAGCCCTCTATGATCCCTACTGTGCAATTTTATAGGAATACAAAATAGGAATATAGGTCAAATGATAATGGCATTCCTCTTTATCCTGGTTTCATCTGTAAGAGTTATCTTTTTCTCCTTCCTAGTAGCTGGTGCAGTGCTAAGTTTTGACATGAGTCTGAGAACAGTGCTGATGATAACGCACCGATGTTTTAGTTGTTGTGAAGTAGTGCTTACCCTGATCAAAGAATTTTCAGTGTCACATGCTCTGCCAGTGAGCTGGGAAAGAGCAGAGACAGGACACCTGACCCAAGCTAGCAAAAAGGGTATTCCATACCACAGCACATCATGCCCATTCTATAAACAAAGGGGAGTTACCTGGAAGGCCCAGATTGCTGCTTGGGTCAGTCTGGGTGAGCAATTGTATTGTGCAGCACTTGTGTTTATTGGTTTTTTTCCCTTTTTCCTTTTAGTTCTATATTCTCTCCCCTTGTTATTTCCTTTATCATTATTATTAATAATAGTAGTAGTAGTAGTTTTATATTATACTTTAGTTATTGGGCTGTTCTTATCTCAGCCTGTGGGGCTCTTTCAATTCTTCTCCCCATCCCACCAGGAGCAGGGGGTGAAGGAGCAAATGAGCAACCGGATGCCTGGTTCTGAGTTACCGGCTGGGCTTAAGCCACAACACTCACTGCACAAAGGCACATTTTCAAAAAGACAGAACTATAGATGCAAAATAAACTAATATATATATATATATAAATACCAGAATTTGATTCTAAGTAAATAAGTCAGTTATGAAAGACATTAATCCTGAGCCATGGGTGGATAATAAAGAAAAAAATGCCACACTTGCCAATTGAGTCTTGCTTCTTTAGCCCATGAAAAAAGCATAGGCCTGTGAGTAATGAACCAGATTTTATCTGTAGCAAAATCCAAATGTGCAATTGTCCCTATGTTCTAACAAGTTTGGAGTGTCCATCAGCCCCAGACATCCATCAATTTGTTCATCAGAAATCTAATAAGTATGAGGAACTTCAGAGGAAACACTTGGACTGATGTGGTCTCTTTTTTGATGCAGGTACATCACAAAGAAATTTCCCAACAGTCCTAATAAAACCACTGCATCTTGGCTACAGCCTGTGTATTTGTACTGATCTGGAATCTTTTTAAATTCTCCTGCTCTCTGAAAACTTTAAAGATTTTTAAAACATTCTGCTCCTCAGTGGGAACAACCTGAGACCTTTTGAAGTTTTTCAGAAACATGAGAAAGAAAGAAAAAACAAAACAAAACAACCCAAACAAAACTGGGTTTCCTGAAGTGCCAGTCACCTAGGGATCAAACACTGACGTGAAATGGACAAGTTACCGCGACCAAGTCCTTGTGCCATGTACTGGTCACTTAATAAAACACCATCAATGAGAGGCCATGAACTTGCTCTGTCCTAAGAGAAGAAGGTTGTTATGTTACTGTGTAGGACAGGGGAACCAGGATCAGCTCCCTGTTTTGCCAAAAAGCCCAGTTTTGCTATGTCAGTGACTTAACCACTAGTGTCTTGGGTAAGCTGAGCTGTTCTCTTTCTTCAGATGCAAGCAGTTTTTCTGATGATAGCATAAGCAAAACTGGTGTGCATCTAAAAAAGATTTATGTTTTAACAAATCAACATCTTCCAATAAAAATGTGCGTATCACTGGAAAATTCCCAGCTAGCTCCACTGATGAGTAAAATTTTGCTTTACAGATGGAGTTAATAATAGTTTATAAGCTGAAGTGAAAAGGATTTTGGGTGAGCTTCCTAAAGAGGAAGTGAGTCAGTGTCTCGGCAGGAAAGTGTTCCAGATAGGCAGGGCTGGAAAAGTTACAAAACAACCCCCAACTGCGTGGAGTCACAGGGAGTGGACAAGGGATTATTGCATCCCAGATTGTGGAAAGCTGGTAATTTAGTAGGGGGCCTTGCATACCCCTCAGCCCATGTGTCTTGTAGTATGGTCTTCTCCAACCTCACAAGCTCAGAGCAGCTGAACTGAATCATCCCAGGGAATGTGTAACAGCTAAGGAAGAAGCAGGTGTTGCAGATGGGTGGGTGATTCAGTGGATGGTGTTATTACTACTGAGTCAATGCTGAAGTAGTTTGTAAGCAGGAAGTTGGGGACACTGTGTGGCTAGATCTGCTTTCTAAATCCAATGACATTCAATGAATCTGCTGTTCCCTCTGGGTGGGTTGCCTTCAGTTGTTCTTGGGTACAGCATTTTCAAAAGCAAAATCTAGAGAGGCATTTTTAAGGTGACTTTCAGTGGGATTTGCAGTCCTGAGAGTTGGGTAATTTTTGATCATGGACTGGTATTTCCACATTAGGAAGGCATTTTTGGAAAGCAGAAGTCCTGTATTCTTGTAACTGACTTAACAGTCCTCCCACTGGTTTCTGTGGTCTCAGCGTTGGACCTTTAAGTGAAATTCTTTTTAGCAAAAGTATTTTTGTATTCTGCAGCACAGCAGAAATGGCACTGGCACTCATCAGGTGTACTTAATGACCATGAAGTGCTAGTTCTCCATGGCCATCATGTCCTTTGAAGGTGCTAGTGTTGTCTTACAGAAGAAAGGTGGAGCTGCTGTATCTCCTCTGAATTACTTAATTCACTGAAAAAATAGGAGCAAATATTAGAGAACATGTCCTGTAATATCCATTACCAATTACATGATTACAAAGCCCCATATTATTGTCCCCTTGCTGTTCCAAAGTTCTCTAGTAATTTAACTTTTCAGAGCAGAGATGATTTGTTGCTTTCTCTCTGTATGTGTGTACATTGCAAAAATGCATACACTGTACAGCACAGAGGGAGAGGTTTAGACCTTACAACCTACTGCTGTTTCCTCTATAGTTTTTACATTTGGATGGCGTTTTCCTCTTGCTGGAAGCATTGTGGGTTTGGAATTTGGGTTACTTTTGCTTCCATTTTTCAGCAATTAATCACTCAGAGCCTCATTCTTTTCCTTTTGTTCCATTACTTTTCCATTTGGTCCTTTAAAATTTCATAGCATCTTTCCCTCCAGTAAACAAGAGGAAAAATGAAAATATAATTTCTGAATCCTGTGAGAAGAGCCACAAGCTCAGGTCCATATGGTGCCTGGGAGGATGGTAACTACTTACTGAGATTTGGGTTGGCAGAGCTGGCCTTCCAGTTTCTGGTGCAGGGACTAATTTCTGGGAAGACGACACTTTCTGGAGACTCACACTTGAGTTTGAAAGGGTAACCATCCGTTCCCTTCAGGCTGAGCAAGATGAACTGGGTGGCTTTCCTTAATGCATTTGTCAGTGCTTGACATTTGCACTTACTGTTTTCCATCCATTTTATTGAGCATTAGTCTTGGGTTTTATTGGCTGAGCTTTTCATCTATTTCTCCCCTGCTATCTCTTCTTCTCCCTTCACTGTGTATGCCCACACTAGCTTAGTGTGGTAAGATTCAGAAAGCACGCTGCAGATCGTCTTAATTTCTGAAATACAGTAATGACATACACTTATTGTGTTGTTGGGTTTTTTTCTTTTTTTTTCCTTTTGTTTTTGTTTTCTAAATAGCTGTTTTTGCAATTAAAGGATTTGATTTTGCTTTTACTAGGAACAAAATAATCTTTTTCTTTTTTTTTGAGAAAACTCATCACAAGAGGGAAATCTTGATGTTACGTTTCTGTTAAAAATTATGTGGTTTTTAGAAAACACGGAGTTTCTAAAGTTGAAATTATATAGTCTCCACTGTTTAAGCACTGACCTGAATGAATTTGCCTCACTACCTTTATGCTTTCTCTTTCTATAGGTGATTTGCTCAACATTACAGAGAAAGTCTGTGTCAAAGCCTGCAATGGAACCTATTTCTCCTGAATACTGGGCTGGTGCTTCAAGCACAGCACCATCCGTCTGCTAGATCAGAAACAGCAGCCACATCCAAGGCCAGCTCAGTCCCCACGGGATAAAAATGAGAGTTATGACAGCAGCTAGAGAAGAGAGGCCATCAGGATCCAGAGTCTTGCCACTACAGCCTCTATCTCTTTCTTCATTATTTTATCACAGCCTTTCTTTCTTAAATATAGACCACATTTTTATTTCTAGAGGGGAAGTAAAACAAAATTCACCATATTAAATAGGAATTAAGTTACATCTTCCTCATCTCTTTATGAGATGCAAGTAAAACCTCAGAGAGGATGACATGTCCTTTGCTCCTTGATGTCTTTCTAAACAAATTCAGAGTTGAATGGCATGGCTTGAATTCATCTCAGTTCTTATTCAGAGAATAAAGTGAAGAGTAACAACATGTATCAATTAATTTTCCTTATCCATATCCCAGCACTGTTTTTCCATAGTGAAACCAATGAATATGATCTCTACACAAAGCTGCTCTATGGTGAAAGTATTCTACAACTGCTTCCTATTGACTTTAGCCCCAGTTTTTTACTGAACACCTTTATCAATGAGGCATGGCAAGCAGAGCTATGTCTGAGAATTAGACTGGAAAGTAAACTCTAATTAAGTGCTAAATGATTATTTTTAATACCCGTAGAAAGCCCCTGATCCTTCCTGATTTCCTTATCGTATCAATTGTTGTATATATCTTTTTAATACAGGTCAGGAATGAATAAATTCAGGAAACAAGAAGTCTTTAGTATTATTTTTTTACTATATGCAAATCTGCTACACTTGACAACCTGCTTTCTGATGTCCTGGCTTGCAAACCCTGTGAACCACTGGTAAGACTCTTGGAAAGATGGAAGAAAACAAATAAGGCACTGATTAAAAAAATACAGAAGAACCATGTTGATCATTACTATAATTTTTACTTTGAACCACAGTGAGACAAACAGTAATAGGCAAAAGCCCTATGAGCACTCTGGGTCTGTAGCAAGACAACTGATAGAAAATGCTGTTCACAGCTTTAGATTTTGTATCTGTAGTGTCCAGCACAATGGGACTCTGGTGCTGATCTGCAGCTTCTTAATGCTATGACAATGTACATATGAAAAACTATCTATCTCCTAAACAGGCAACTGTGTCATTACTGATGAGAAAGAAATGTCCTCAAAAGCAGGTTCTCTCCCTTATTCCCATTCCTAGAGCTTTAGTCTGTAACCTTCAACTTTTACCTGGATTCACTATGGAGGTTCACATAAATGTTTTGTTTTTCCCAGGCCTTAAAGACGCTCCTGATGGGCAGCAGAAGGAAGTTGTGCTACAGATTCCAGATAAAAAGTCTAGGCCTTGGCAATAGACACCCATATTTTGGACTAACTGAGCCAGAATCCAAGACCTATTCAAGAGTGCTGTGTCTGCTCTGGCATCCTCTTCAAAATGAATGTGATCAACTAGAAAGAGTTCAAGGAGTATGTGCAAAAAGCTTTAGATTTGTGGAAAAATATGCTTCACAAAGACAGAGTTGGAACTCCATTTGTTTAGCTTACTGATGAAGTAAGCAGATGACTTGCTCATGGTTTATTAGCTATTATGTAAAGAGAAGGTATTTGATACTGAAAGGTGATGTAAGCAAGGCCGGACTGTTTTTCATCTTGAGGAATATTTTTACTTTAAATAGAAGTTACTCGGCTCAAGAGACTTCATTCACATAAGAGAGAACAGTAATTCCCTTAGGGGTATTAAGGGATTGAGTGGATGAAATACTGCAGATGTTACGCAGGAGGTTAGGGTAGATGATCATGACGGTAGCTCCTGAAACTTGACTGTTTCATAAAACTTCTGGATGGAGAGATTGTAACAGAATGTACCATGAGATTTCAGAGATGCTTATAAAATCCTACCTCAGCACTCACTGAACGTGTCTGGAACAAGTACTGTGCTGTCCGACACATTCAGGTTTGGCTCAAGAATGCTGAACTGAGCATAAAGCTAAATGACAACATAGTGGAGAATAGGATGGATGGCTGGCAATGTGGCATGGGTATTTAAGATCTCTACAAGTGATTGTGAGCAGAAGATAAGCAACACACTTTTTAATCACAGTAGGCCACTCTCAGAGAGAAGGCAAATGTCATCTCAGAAGAACATGTCATCTGACGGCAGAAAATAACCCTCTTGTACTACTTTCAAAGATTACTTCAAAGCTTATGGTCAGAATGTTATCCGGACCTCAGGTTTCAACATTTATGTTAAGCCGTGTTGTTCAAAAAACAATTTTAGATGGAGTCTGAGCAAGTTTTTGAAGATCCTCATAGGATATAGTTACCTATTGTAGGAGAGAGATAGGAATAGTGATTCAAGAGATCTTTTTCCATTGTGTGTCTCTAAAATGTAATAATTGGAAGGATTGTTATACAAGGGGGCAGCAAGCAGATACAATTATGTGCCAAAATCCAAGCTTTTACAGGCATTGTGGCTAATTTCTGTTCCTATATCATTTCCGTGCCAGTGCAAATTTGAGTTACAACTCATACACTGAACAGCACTGTGATTTTACAGTGCCCCCTAGTAGAAAGTAGCTTGGAAGGACTGGGCCATCAGCAGTGCAATGCTGTCACCTCATTGTGCCTGCTGGCTTCCCACCGAATATCATATCTATCCTTCTCACTACTACAAGAGCACTGTAACATGCTGGCACTGAAATATCATAGAGTCATGGAGTAGTTTGGGTTGGAAGGGACCCTGTTTCAGAAGGATTGCTAGTGGTCCATGGTCATGCCACCGACTAGTATTACTGCTGCTAGGCCTCTGATCAATTGGGAAATGAGACCCCCCACATGAAGGTATAACAGTGTTTAAATGAAGTCTCAGAATACTGCACTAAGTATTTTCCACAATAGCCAGAGTTATGAAATTTTTGCTTTGTAGGAAATCTGAAAGTCTTTTTGTTTGAAATGTAAGCAGTTTCAAATGGCAAAATTCCCTTCAGTTTTCAGCCAGCTCAACAGCACTGGCTCAGAGAAAGGGGAAGGCATATCACCTTGAGAAGTGAGACTGACCGACTTATGCTCCTCTCTCTCTCTCACTGGCATTTTGTTATCTAGACCTGAGGATTTTTGCAAATCAAGGACAAACAGGTCTTCACCACAATGTCCCAGTTCCCCAGTTCCATATTCATAAGTCCATGTGCTGTCCAGTGACTGCATGCAGTATTTCCCTCATCCCAGCAGAAGAGACAACATCTTGCCAGTTCCCAGGAGGATGCTGGTTTGCCACTGATACTCAGAGACAAATATTTATTTGGGGCAATCCTGTTTATTTATCCTGTGTGTTTTTCTTCCTGGACCAGTGGGAACAAACAAGAAGTTCATTTCCTTATTGGGAAATGATGGTTTGACTTTTCAGTAAGTTCTCTATCCAAAAGAAGTTTTAGATTCTGGTTTCTACCCATCAGGTAGAAAAGATCAGGGCCATGATCTTTTTTTGCTCTATGATTGCTTTCTCCTTACTTTCGCTCTCTGACTGATTTTTAATATAGCTGCAGCCAAGCAGCACTCTGAGGTCTTGATCTGCAAATGATCTCCAAGAAAATCCTTAGAGGCACATCTCAAGACGTGGTCAGTGGCCTGGGGATGGTTTTGATTGTGTCAGCCATCATTAAATGGGAGGGATGCTGTTTTCAATAAAATTGTTTCTTTACTGTTTCTTTATTGAATGTAGGGTGTTTAGTCCCCCATCAGCTTTTACCAGGTCTGTGATTTATAGCAGTTATTACCAGCCCCTCTTGGTGCATAATATTCACATATTGCCTGACCTTACCTAACTTCTGTGTATTCTTCAATTACAAAGATTATTGGTCAAAATGGCCAAATGTACTGTTACCGTAAAACATCAGACACTTTACACTTGAAAGTTGTGATGCTTTTCAGTTTGGATTGACAGCTGGGATGCTCTTCAGTTTAGATAGAGGCACACATGTCTGTGGAGGCAAAGGAAAGGGTTAACTTTTTTTTTAATATAGAGCCTGTATTATTCAAGAACCAAAGAGAAAAGTCTAGCAAAATAAAAGTTACTGTAAATAGGGTTGGGAGGGAGGAAAAATCAACCATCTTGAAAAAAGCATTATGCTTACATGGCACATTTTTGAAAAGTTCTATGACATTTCCAGGTAGTTTTAGTTGTAATAGGACACCTGGTTGTTAAACCGTATGTCTGGAAGATGCTTGCAAGGTGAAAAGATGACAGATTATGGCTTTGGCTACCATTCAACATAAGAAATCAAGAGGAGGAATTTAACAAGTGTGAAAGTGTTGTCAAAGCTATCACCAAGCAGAGGTTGCACTAGTGTTGGAAGAACCTGTCACACTGGTGCAGCTCTGGCACTTAATTTTGCTATGTGCGTAGTCCCTGCAGTTTCCCTTGATGAAAGCAGAAGTGACTGTGCTTGGCCTTTCCAGAGGCAATAAGCACAGTGGCAGTGGGAACAGCCACTGTAAGAAGTGGTATGGCTGTGGGTGAATAGGGTATTACAAACACTCAAAGGATTTTTGATGTAAGGGCTGCAGCCAAATCCAGTGGTTTACGGACTGGATTTGTCTGTAGACAGAGAGAAAAAGTAGCAAAAGAAGAGCTGAGAATGTGCAAACCAGAATTCTTCAAAACCACTATTTTACCCTGCCTTTGTTAAAAATTCAAACAAATACCCACCAGCTGAAAAAGTATCTTGAATAACTGGACTTCAGATACTGTGCCAACAAAACACACATGGGCCATGGTGATAAAAGGTTTTCTCCCAGCGGAACAAATCACTTATCAGGCTATGATACAAAGTAAGGAAACATTTCAGCACAAGTGAACTTTAGCTTCACAATAGCTGCAATAAGGGAATGCTGACTTTCAGCTGCCTTATTTGGAGGAGAGCTATCCAGACCTACCTACAGCCTTTACTTATCTGCTATTGTGTAATATTTAATGCCATATTTGCTTATATGTGCCCCATAATGACTGTTTTCCACTACAGACGTGTACAGCTATTTGCTCCTTCAAAATTTCTTCTCCCTCTTTTCTCAGCCATTTTGTCTCTCATTTTCTTTTCGTATCTTGGCCATTTCCTCTCTTTCATTCACTTTCATAGCATTTCTTACTTTTATTTTGTCTTTCTTTCCTTTCTCATCTTTCATGTCCCAAGTCTGACACAAAGCCCATAGACTGTCATTTTCTCTTTTAGTCCCTATTTCCTCTTCAGTGGTGTTTTCATCAAACACTTGAGAAAAGAGAGAAAAATTTAGAAAAGCTTTTTCATTTATCCTGAGATATTTATTCTTCTTTATCTCCTTCCTCCACCTGAGAAGCCTAGCAACTTGCCCAGGAGAGCTTATTAGAGCTGCATCTGTACTGTGGTTTGGGGTGCCAGGGTTGCGATGTAGAGTACTGGTCAAAAAATGACACCTACATTTTTTATTATCCTAATATAAAAAGAAACTTGAGATTCCCGTAAGAATCACAGTTAAGCTGAATTGAAAAGCATTACCAAAAAAAAGAAGCCTGCAACAGTGATATAATGGAGAAGGAAAGGGAAGTGTGGAGAAGTGCTGAGTCAAACTCCTGTGCTTCCATCAGTAGTGCCAGTCTGTGACCCAGGGCTTGGTGCCCCAACCATCACTGTTGCAGAGGTGTCTGAGTTGCTGATGAGACCAAGGGCCAGGCAAGCTGGGCTGGGGTGGCCACACTACCCATGCACAAACCAAGTCTGCACTGAAGGCACCTCTCTACAGGCACCAACTGACCTGTCCCATCACTTACTCTCCTTTCTGTCTTGTTCTGAAGTTGAGGCATTTACTGGCAAGAACAAGTGCATTATTCCAAGAACTGTTTCTATCAGTTGTTTCTGCCTATTGCTGATGATGCGTTTTTTCTTTCCAGCACAGATAGCCCTAAAATATGGATATTTAAGTCTCATGAAAGTGAAAAAGTTGAGAAAACAAACCCAAAACAGTCCCCAAGCCCAACAGCCACAATGGCATCATTTAGATCCTTTCCTCACTTTTTGTTTGTTTTTACAAATACTGGAGAAATGAAGGGAATCTCCAAATTCCACCAGATAAGGACATACTTTTGGTGTTCAGCATGTGTTTGGAAGACATCCATGATTTAACAAGAGGTGAAACGATCACAAATGCACTATCCTGTACTTGTATTAAAGAGACCAGAGGAGGCTACATAGCCTAAACCAGGACTGTTAGAGTTTTTAACTCTTGTTCTCTACTCTCATTCTTTCCTCTCCTCTGCAAAGAAAAGAGGTAACAAAGTATCAGGCTACTCCTCCTTTTTAGAGGCAGCAAGTAGTGCCATGCATGACCTTTTGTTGCTTTGACATGTTACCTTCTAAGCTGGTAGCTTTAAGAAATGCAAGGCAGAAAAATTTAATCTCCTGGAACATGATGTAAAGTCATTTAATTATTTTTAAGACATTCTTTGAGAATGACTGGATTGCTGCTTAAGGTGGGGCGTGTGTGTGTGAGTAAAGGTTTTCACTTAACCAAAAAAAGCCTCCCGGGTGTCACAGAGCTGTTAAAGCAGGCTGTTTCCTGGGCTGGCCTGCAAGCTCTGGGCACTTGGGGATCCTGGATGCTTTCCAGCCAGGCTGCCAACTCTCAGATGAACATGGGTAATTCTCAGGCTCACCCACTCCTACCTACGAGCTGAAGTTTCTATTCCCCTGACAGCACAGTGCTTTTCTTTGGCTATGCTCCCACCAAGCACCCACAGCACAATTTCAGCCCTGCCATTGCAAAAGATACAGGCTCAGTACAGGCTCCTGAATATTAGGAATGGATGAGAGCTGGATTTTCTTGGCCTACAGAGAAAGCAATGGGTTTGAAAAATTCTTCTTTCTCAGAATGGAACAAAGGAACTAACTTTTTCTCCCAAATTTTCTACGAGATCAAACTGAACCCCCCAAAACCACCCATAAAAATAATCTTTTTGAATTGCTGTCAATGTTTCATTTTGCTAAAAGTGCAATGCCTCATTCTTACTCCACCTTGAAAAATATTTTCTTTCCATGTACTATAAAATAAAAGTCAAACCTTGCTAAACTGTCTTTTCGAGCTGGAGAACTGAAATACTTGCTTTCAGAAAGTTCAGGTGAGACCTGCTTGGAAGACTTTCTCTAACGATGTGTTTTTCAAAATGAATTCTCTATGAAATTTTCATTTCAGTAAAACCCTTTGTTTTTAACAAATTGTCATTCTTTTTCTGGTGAGAAAATGTTATCATGGAAGATTTCCATGCAGCTCAGTAGTGGGCGGGCCCATGGATATATTATGGATGATTTACCAGTTGTTGATAGAAAAGAGAAGTATTTGAACCCAAACTCGAACTAGCATCTCCCTCAGCCGCCTTCTGTCCCAATGGTGTACCTGCTTCTACTCCCCCTCTCCCAGCACAAGCCTGTCCTACTACTCCACTAACCTTTAATATAGGTGCAGGTGGAGATTAGAGAAGGGCTTCAACCATTAAAAGAAGCAAAAATGCTATTCTAACTGAGCATATAGACCTCCACAGGAATCTAGTAAGATCTAATTCTACTCTACAGTAGCTATGAGATTCAGTGTTCTTCTCCCTGTTATTACATTTTGCTTTAGAAGTAGTATTGTAGAAGTAGTATCAGGTCCAAGGACCTGATCCAAAGATCGTTGAATCCAACTGAGAACATCCTTTAGTCTGATTTTCCCGTAATTTAGATAATCCCAACATTTATATTTTTTTTAATTTCAAAGGGGGAAAACCTACCATCTTATTTGTTCTCTTTTCTTTACCAATGCCAGTTGTGGTAGAACTGAGGTTTGAACTGAGCTCTAAACCTAAATTACAGCAGTAGAGCTGTAAAAAAACTGTTCTAATTCTGGGAATACAAACATTCAGTTGTCTCTCAAAGTCTCAGTGAGAATAAAACACCTAACTCACACATCTTTTAAAACCAACTCCTCTGCTCTTCTTATCACTACTTCCTCCAACCTCTAGTCCTAAGAGTAATCTTCATTGCTTTCCTCCTTACACAAGACCTCACTTAAAGGAGAAGCAAAGTGGGGTTGTGGGAATAGAGATGTTTCTCCTTCTGTGCTGGGTAAAAGAGTACATAGTGCTACTTTGTTAGGGAGAGAAAGGTTTTCCATTGGTTCTCAGCCAAGGGTCTGTGTTCACATTTCAGCTGACCAGACAGGACTATACAGCTCTCAAAGAGTTTCTGTGGCAATGGATGAAAATATTTGTATCTGGATTTGTCTTCTGCTCTATTTGTCAACACCAGTAAAGGTCAGTGTTTTTCCTCATTCAGGGAAAGATGTTGTCTAGCTTTACAGCAGCGTGAAAGCTGAAAGAAGAAAAGCAAGCAGAAGTTTTGGCAAGAGGTAGAACCTTCAGGATCCAGGAACCATTAACCTATTAAAATGAAACTGTTTCTTTTTCTGTTCCCAGGGCACTTCAGTCATTCCCATAAGCTCAGATCCTTCCAAGCAACTCAGAGAAAGCTGAGTGCGTTAGCAAAGCTCCCTAAAATACTCCTGTTCATGTCTTCAAGCAAGCACTGCACAGGAAAGCAGTAGCTTAATCAAGCCATACTACAGAAAAAGAAATGAACTACAAAACCTCTTTCTTCATCTTCTAGCCCCAGAATTTAATTTCTGGCTTTTAAACTCTGCTGAAGTCTAAATGTAGCAACATGGCATTGAAAGAGAGCCTATCTAAATTTCAGGGTATCTCTAGTCTACATTTAAAGTCTAAAGGAAATATAATGCCTACTCTACATATCTTCGAAATAAATCAACAGCCAAGCACTCTTCCTATTCTAGTGTTGTTGGAATGGGAAGCTAGATTCATAACATGTTACACTATGGAAATCTAGAGTAAGAGTGCATTAAATCTGAGTCTTGCCCAGTACATGGATATTTTCCTGTCAGATCCCAGTCTCCACCATCTCTTTTTTACAGTATTTTGTTCAAATGTAGCTCCCTTACATCTTTTGACTAGAAAATGAATACATGCAAGATCCAGACTGCTGACTTCTGGCAGCATGAAGCAGCAGACATTTAAAAATGCATTTATAATTTCAAGGAAGTTATTCCAGGTTGTTTTTTCAGAGTGTGATTGAAAGTAATTTTGAAAGTGCAGAACACTAAAATAAGAGGAAGATGGAGACATGACTATCTGTAGGCTCTCAGATTTGTTCATGATCAGGATACTTGACAATATATATGAGTACTTTCTATTAGGAGTAGCTTCAAATAAAATTTCTTGGCTTTTCTCAACTAATGTCAAAAAAAGTATTCAAATGGCATATTTTAGGGTTAACAAAGCAATGGCTGTTACTCATGCCCACTATTGCATATAAGTGAATACAGAAATAACTCAGCAATGGTTTGAATTGGCATAGAATTTTTAAATCTGGTGGTTCTGATTTTAATTTAACATATCCTGTGGTGCAGTGTGTAAAATATGTACTTAACCCAGATTGCTGTGAGATGAAAGCACACTTGTGTTTATTTTACATTATTTGCTGTAGTTTGTTGAAAGCCAACATTCCTGGGCAGTGAATGCAGTGTGGATGAATCATTTGAACTAGGTGAGGGGTTAGCAGCTGGAAGAAAATGAAAGTTAAATAACTACATTAAATTTCAGCAAAACGGGTTAAAAAATGTAATACCAGAGAAACCAATATCTTCATTCTGAGACAAGGAATTATGGAACTTATTTCTATGGGTTATCTACCAGTACTTTTAATGCCAGCAATGATTAGAGGTAACTAACATCACACATTTCCCACCTTCAGAACTGAAGAACTGAAGCAAAGTTAAATACAAATTACTACCAGGAGCTGCAGCGAATGCCTAGGGTGACAGTGTAGCACCAGGGAATCTATCCTAATGATTTACTATTCATATCACCATAGTTCATAAGAATCTTAATCAAGGACCAGGACATTACCAGACTGAGTATTGAATGGCTAAGGAAAAAAGATGCGTCCTGTGATAGAAAGCTTTGCACTGAAGCAGAGGCAATGGGAAATGACAAAGTAGGCAAGAAAAAGGAGAGCAGAAAAGGAAATGATGGAACAGCAGCATTTGGCAGATCAGAAATGAGCTCAGCACAGGGATAGTCCACAGTAAAGATTTTCTGAGAGTATCGTGGGGACTTTTAGTGATGATTTGGATGGATGACAAAGGAGCAGCTGCTCAGGTATTTGTGGTGTGCCCATCTCATGCTTGAGGAGTGGTGGGTGTGAAGGGGCAAAAGTGCTGGTCAAAAAATCTATCAAGTAGGCAAGTGAGGCTTCTATTAGGGGCTAGCTGAGGGCAGAAATTACATCTGGTTAGTGAGTGATGTATTGGGGGCACTTGAAAGCAAGAGGAAGAGGATTCTTCTGCACATAGCATAGCAGGGGAAGGGGGCCAGAGGTTGAAGCAGCAGAGCCAAAGCCACCCATGAGGAAAGGATGCTCATTGCAGTGTTCTAACTGGGCTCAAGTTGGAAGAGACAGTGTTTTTCAAGGCCAGAAAGAAAAAGAGGCGGGATTAGCTGAAATCCAAAATGCGAGAAGCCTGCACAGGAATTTGAGCTGAAAGGAGATGAAAGATCACAGTGTAAAGATGGTATCCAGAAAAAAAATAAAATCACTGAGGATGTGAGAAAAGGTCTGAGCCAAGGATGTCTCCTGTGGGACAGGCAGCACGTCCTGAGGCCATGCGGTACATCCCAAGGCTGTCAGCTGAGCAGCTCTGTTTCCACTACACCGGGCTCCACTTTGATTGATCGAGCATGAATCAGATCTGTAAATCACCAGGGACAGGGAATTTGAGTTTATTCTTGTAGGTGAGGTTGCACAGGGATAATGTGAAGACACAGAGAGGAGCAAGAGAGAGAGAAGCAGATACAGAAGTCCCTGGAAAGTGGAGTGGATGAAGAGGAGCACCTGCAAAAGGAATGACTTAGCCAGCAGACCTTAAGCAAGGAGGAGAAGGCCACCAGGTGAGGATGGTGGGTTCATGGGTTCCTGGCCAGTGAAAGAATCAGGTGCTTTTCCTATGTGCACCACTTCTTGCAATTTCCCAAGCTGGTCTGCAGAGGTCTCTTGCTGGTCTCTGACTTTCTTCCTCCCTCTACCTTTAGTTGCTCTGCTCTTGTCGCCCAGGTGTGACCAAAACACCAACGAGACTGAGGATGGGCTGGGATGTCTTGCATCATCTTCCAGCATTTGGAAGATCAGCATTTCTGAAACACAGAAGAAGCAGAGATGCTGAAAACTGCCAAAGTAAGGAAGTCAGTCAGTCAGATGCACTGACTGTACAAAGAGCTCATGGAGAGGAGGCAGAAGAGCAACAGAGGGTCCCTTTGGGCTGGCTAACACGTGAATTGCACAGCCACAGGGTTCATCATCACACCACTCCCCACATTTCAATTTTCAGAGACATCATGGTTAGTCCATCATCCTGCTGGTCTGGCCCAGATGGCAGAGACTCAGAGCAAAGCACTTATTCACCATGAGATTGTCTAGAAAAGGAGAGTCCATCTATAAAACCAATAGAGTTACATTCAATGAAGACTGTATCATGGCTAGGAGCAGTAAGGCCTGGACTCACATAAGATCACACATTTTGGGCCTTCTTATGTCTGCATTTAGTGTGCAGTTTCCACAGCTGTAATTAATTGTTGCTTTTTTGTTGTTGTTCCTTTTTTTCTTTTTCTTACCATAGGCTCTTGTCCCTCAAAAAACATGGGGATACCTTGCCTGGACAATGCCCTTGCTAAGCCAAAGAAGTGTTTCCTGGCCACTCTTTGTATTATTTCTCTCACTCTTTAGGTTGAGAGATAACAAGATATGAATGCTCAGAATCCTTCGACTCTTTTGGGTATGCAAGCTTAAATTCAATGCACATGTACCAACTCAAGTTTCAGCCTGACCTGTTTGAGCTGCAGAGGTTGTTGATGCAGGTGCTGGTGCCGAAACCCTTGCGTTTGTGCTGTCTATCTTCTTCACCCATGACACTGCATGAGGCCCTAACTGAAGCCCTACATTGCTTTAGGATCTGCTGACAAATGGACTTGGCTGTGAAAGACCAGCACTACTTGGATGGCTGGGCTGCTGCCCCCAAGCAAACCCTGGGTCTCAGCCAGGGGCACAGGCTGTGGGGAAAGCACATCAGAGGTTTCTTATTTCTAGCAAAGGTGTGTGGAGCTGGGGGCTGCCAGCCTTGGGGTGTGCTCTCAGTGGGGTCTGAGTGTTCTCTTGGGGTGCACTCTCTGCAGCGACCGGCTGCTCCCTTGGGGTTGGCTCTTGGTGGGGGTCTGGATGCTCCATTGGTGTCCGTCCGGACGCTGGCGGCGAGAGCGAGAGGCAGCCGGGATCCGGCGGAGGCCGGGCTGCACCGTGGCGCGGTGGCCGCCCGGGGGAGCGCCGATACCGCCTCGGCGCCTCTGTGGGCCCCGGCCCTCCTCGCCCGGTAGCTCCTGGGCACCGCACCCTCACCCGCACCCTCAGCGGCGAAGGAAGGAGGGCGCCCGGCTCCGAAGGCAGGAGGCTACAAGAGCTGGCACCCGGCTGGAGCGGGTGCTTGCGAGTCCCATTCAGAATGAAGCGTTTCCCCCTTCACCCCCGTGCGTTACATAAATTTTAAACTTTTCCATTATCGAAGCTCTCAAACATTCTGAGAGGGGTTACAAAATGAGTTTACTTACAAATTTGGAAGTAGTGACAAGACGCAATGCAGTGAATTTGTCATCTGCTCATGACTAGCAGATGGTCCTCCTTCTTTGCAAGCAAACTGCGTGAGTCACATCTTGCCTGGTTCAGAGAACCGAACCACTGAGAAGCTCTCTGGCACCAGGGTGGACAGTGTTGCCCATAGCTAATCATGCTGCCTGCCCACACGGCAAACGGGCTCTCTTGAGCTGGGTGGATTTCACTGTGCCTTTTGCAAAGGTTCGTTATTCCTCCTTCTTCCACATTAGATTAATTTGGGCTCACTCCTGTCTGCAGGGACTGCTTCACGTGGCTCTTGCAAAGCAAAGGGATCTTTAAATGGGAACACATCACATTAACATTTCACAGATGATCTGAAAGAAATAACTGTGAGTTATGCTTAAACAGACTCATTTTTTAGTGCTGGATAAAGCCAAAGTGGGAAATGCAAAAAAGTCTCTTGAGACCCTTTTGCCTGGAATCAGTGTTGTTGCAGACAGCGCTGTGAAAACCCGGTTCCCTGCACCAAGGCGTAACGTGCTGAAGGAGGCTCTGAACTGTGCCATTAGTCAGGAACAAAAAAAAGAAAAATGAAAATTAAAATAGTGCATCTCTGCATCTGTCGAGGGGTCCGTGCAGAGCTTGCAGGGTTGGAGTTGCTTGTCCTGGTAAACAGGTGAGGCTCAATTTAATTGCAGGTATGTCAGAGAATTCTTCTGCGAGGATAAAGTCATCTAACATCCTTTCCTGCCTTCCCTTTCCCATTCTTGAAACAATTATCTGACCAGCTGTATTCGTGTTGGTCTCTCTTGTTATTTTTCCCTCAATCATGACACGTTCCGTTTTTTGTCCTACCATGTAAGATGATTGGTTTTCCTCTGTAGTGCTTTTTTTCGTGTGTGGATAATTCACAACAGAACAAGAGGGAATAAGTTTAAATGATACCAAAATGACATTGTAAGAGTGATGGAAAAAAATCAGGGAAGATATCAACCTGAAAATGTTTTGAAATGTTTTGGGTTTTTTTTTGCAAAATGGCTAGGTTTCAAGTTGACAGGCTGCTTTGAAATGAATTTGTTTCCAAAGCTATCACTTATTTGTATAGCATAATACTTGTTGCTCTTCGCTGGATACAAGAGTTCCACTCACTCACACCAGTGACGTGCAAGTTATGCGCTTCTGCCAGATGCTCACATGTTTGCACCATGTGAGACACTTGAATTGAGCTCGACTGTCTTTAGGTAGCAGAGTGCATGTGAATAACGTAAGGAAACAGTTCTGGGTTTCCTCATTTTGCCTTTTCTTCTGAAATGTTTTCTTGCCTGGCTTTCTTAGAAGAGCACTCCAGATCAAGGCACTCTTTTTTTCATAGGTATGAGCAGACAAACAATCCTCTTATTCCTGAAAGAAATGCTAAAATCCATGGAGGACAGTGAGGAAAATCTCATTTATCCAATAGTGAATCATAGCCTGGCACCAGTGACTGTGATTTGGAGAGCCAGGAGCTGGAACCCACCTGTGAGCATCATCATTATATGCTGGATTTCCACAGTGCTCCAGACTCCTGCCACAGCAGAAAGAAGGTGCTATGGATGAATGTGCTGCAGGAAAAGAGAGCTTGGAGGTGTAAGATGTGTCTGAAGTCAAGAGTCACAAATTCACCCTGAGTCTGATGTCCTGCTAAAGCAAAATCCACTCATACCTTTCAACTGGCTGCAGAGGAAAATGCTGGCAACTCCAGCTCATGGTTTTGCATTCTCGACTACTATTTTGTATTGGAAAATCAGGGTTTATATGGACTGAAGGAGTCCTAGAAATGAAGTTGGGGTCTTTGGAGGCCCTTATTTGGCCTTACCATCTCTGACAGGTTGGACCTGTGGCCCCTGATGTGTCTTGGCCCCAGGCAGAGCGCAGCCATAGCGCATCACTGCCATTTCTCCCAAAGTCCTCCTTTTCTGCTTCAGAGGTCAAATGCTGCCCTTGGACACTGTCTCCCTCCAACAAGATAGACCTTAGGCTGATTGCTCTGCCTGGGGGCACCTCGTCAGTGGCCCAGGAGGGTGCTGCTACTGAATTACCGTTTGGTATGTGGGTATGAGAAATGGAGGGAAACTGAGGGCAGGATTTACTGGAAATATGAGGTGGATCATCTTCAGGTTTGGGAAGGGTCACATTTATAGAAGCCTGTGGTTACTCCAGTGCATCTAACAGCTACAAGGAGAATCTTCCAAAATGCTGAAAATAGGCTTGTCCTCTTGGTCCTTGATGAGAGCCTCCTCTCTCACTGCTGCCAGTATATCCAGGATTAGGAAGCTGACGGCCGCCTACATGCTCTGGAAGAGCACGGTGACCACGTGCAAAATTTATAGCCTACAGTATTGCTGTAGGTGGTGCTATAAAATATTTTTGTGGGGTTTTTAGGCTTGGGATTCCCCATGGATGCTGGCAGTGACATACCTACATACTGACACAGTGAGGCACGCTGAAGGGGAGGGCTGGCAGGCTGCTGTGCTTCATACCACTGCAGAGTCCCAGGGATGGATGCTGTCCTGTGTCAAGTCCCAGGTGGTCTGGCAAGGTTGCAGGTTACCTATGCATGATACATCTTGAGCCTGGCTTTTGCTCCACCATCAGATCCTTTTGCCTTAGATCAGTGCTGTGTTTCTTTTGCTCGGTCAAAACTCTGAAGCCCTGGCTGGTTGCCCTTTTGATCAAGCTCATTCACCATCTAGGACCCTTTCCTTAGGGCCTCAGCAGCTTACTATGCAGATTGTCCTTCATAGAGCCCTGTTTGCCTGATGGACCTTATGCAATGCCTATGAGACCATGAGGAACAAGATGCCAACAGTGAGATACTAGGATTACATTGTGCCTGTAGTTTTACCTCTGCCCTGCTGCAGCATCCTCACTTGCCCACAAAACCTGGGAGTTTCTGGGAGACCCTTACCAGGCCATATGCAGGTGCCACCAAGGACTCCACTTGTAGGCATGGACAATAGTTGAAAAACAGTTTTCCTCCTGAACTCCCATGCACTGACGCAATTCCATGCTTTGCTACTTTTGGGACCTTTACCCTGTGCATAGATCCCATGGTCCATGCAGCCCCGTCTCCTCCCTGCTCCACATGCTGTACTGAAAGGACTTGGAGGAATCAAAAGTGCAAAGATTCAACAGAAATGAAACAGCAGGGATCTGCAAAGAGGATGCAGAGGGGGAGCAGGAAATGGGCTTTCTAAAACATGGGCACACAGCCGCCTTCCAGCTGCTGTCAGCATTAGCCTGGTGGCTTATCCTCTGCTAACAACACACACTGCTTGCCACACCAGGTTTGGTGACGCCATGCTCACAAAGGGGAAGGAGGTAAAATGGGACCCTGGAAAGGTCCACGGGAGGCCCAAGAAAGCTAGTGTGAAGTCTGAAGGGGGAGAATTAATTTAACAGTAGTATCTAAAAAGTAATGACACAGTGAGCTCACAGGGCCTGAGGTCCAGGTCTGAAAATCTTAAGTAAAATCACAGCTTGGGAGGATGAAGTGGTAAAGGCTTGCCAGTCTCACCTGTGTCTTCATTGTTGCTGTTGGACATAGAGAATTACAGCTGCGAAATTTAGATGCTGTGAAGGACTGCTAGGCATCCAGATGTGGGGTTTCACCTCTGAGCTGAAATTCCCTTGTAATGGGAAAGTTTCTCATTGCCTTTGAGTTCCCTTTTCAGTCTACTGGGTTGAATACAAAATCGGATTCATTCTTGAAAAAGAACTGCTACATCTCCACTGGAGACACTATGGGTAAAAGTGAAGCTCTGTATTATATAGTCTGCAGCTCACAATGAGACTTTAAATAAAACGCACCTGAGAAACTGAAAAATCAGCAGCCACTAGAAACACCTCAATGTCAGATATTTGGGAAAGGGCAGAAACCCAGCTTCAAAACCAACACAGCTACCTTGCTTCTTAGATATTCATTTTAAAGCTAGCTCAGTAAAAGCCACACAAGCTGCTCACTGAAACCAGATAAGCCTATGTATGAAATACTGAACAACAGTTTGCTCTTAGATAACTACAATGATAAAGAAAAAGTCTTGATTCTACTAATATATGACAGTGGTCAGTCCATGTATGGTTCTTCACCATAGAATCATAGAATAGTTAGTGTTGGAAAGGACCTTAAGATCATCCAGTTCCAACCCCCCTGCCGTGGGTGGGGACACCTCACACTAAACCATTCCAC
>JAVHNF010056509.1:32532-44217 GCA_034783455.1 Micropsitta finschii
TCTTTGCTGAAGACCAGAATACAACTTCGACATATTTTCCACATGAAATTTCTTGGTTTCCTATCATAAAGACATTTCTGACGTACAGAAAATGGACCCCACTCCTAAGTGGCTGTTCCATTATTGCAATGCTCTCTGCTCTTTGAAACTTCTTCCTATGAAAAAAGCAATCTTCAGAGTAAATTCTCTGCTATAGAGAGTAATAGACAGTGCTGTCACCAAATGGCAGTTGCAAAAGCAGCTTTCCAGCTGGGCGAATGTCAGACTATAAGTCGAGAAACTTGGATGGTGATCCAGACCAGGTTGCCCAGAGAGCTCCTACAGAGCTTTCTTACAGAGATAAAAAAAATCTGCTTTTCATATCAGCATTTTTATGACAAATTAACAAAGCTACATTCAGATATGAAGTGTTCTCTATATGTATGGGGAGGTGGAGATTGGCCAGAAAATCTGTAGAATCATGACTCAAATCAATGTGTATCACCTCCAGAAATATGTGCACTGTGCAGTGTTTGTAGACGAGCAGCATGTATAAAGATACATACTGTGCAGTTGTACTTTTGGCAAAGATGTCAGATGATGATATTCCATGAGAATATTATCAAGATCTAGTTTTTGGTTATTTAATTGATATTAGCTGTATTTAATGCACCAAGAAAAAAAGTTGCAATTGCATTGAAACACCCTGTTGCAAAAAAAAACCAAATCAGCAAAGTAAGTTTGGTAATAAGGAGTAGACTTTTTCCCAGTTTTCCAATTTTTCTTGTAAGTATTGTGCTTTATAGATTTCTTAATGAGATTAACCTCTTTAATGCAAGTGCCTAGAAAATGGGTAGTGGGATCTGCCTGAAAAAGAGACACACAAATACAAAATGCTTTTATTTCTAAAGGTGAAAATAAAGGCAGCAAGTCAATCACATTAATGTGTGTTTAGCACTCTCTAGTTTTGCTATTTGATTTAGAAAAAAAGTTATGAAAGTCTATGAAATGATAATGAGGACACCCTTCACCCAGCCCAAATTCTTAAGAAATAGCAGCAGTCCTGCAGCACTGCATTTGTCTCTCAGTGCCAGGGCTCTATATTTAACAAGCTTTCCCCAGCTCCCACACCCAGATGAATTCATTGGAATGTAGAAGGAAAGCAAGAGCTCATCTGACTCATGAGGAGGCTCACACGCAATTACCATCAATTAAAAATGCCTTCTAGAGCCACCGTGTGAATTTGGGTGTGCTGAAATAAATTAAACCACCAGGATCTCTGTTAGCAGTACTTCTTAAGTCTTGCATGCAGGACAAATACAGTGCAGGTTTGACTAACCTGCAAAAATAATTTGTTGATGTGCTAACTAACACGTGAAGGGATCCTTAGAAAAGCTATGCCCAGTGAAGTTTTATGTCTTCCCCTTCACCTTCTGTGACTTGTGAGAGAAATACCCAAATAAAAGCTTCTCTATATTGAGAATGTATTGAAAAAATATCTGTTGTAACAAAATGTTTTGTGGATAACAAATGATTTTCTCTCTTTCCTTTCACCAGCCAGTAATTGGGAAGAAGTTGAGAGGTGGCAGTGTGATGACAAATGATTAAAGATGTATTCCAGTTTCACTATATCCCAATTAAGATGGGTTGTAAACACTTGACTTCTTACCCCAAGATCCTTCTTTGAACCTCTTCTGTTTAGACTTGTTAGGTTTAAAATAAGCTATTGAAAAGACCTTGAGTAACTTTTTGAGCCAACCCAACAGAATTAAGATCCCTCTGTCATGAATGCTTTTTGAAAAATTTCATCTCAACATGAACTTTTCCCATTCACCTAATATTTTAACATGCATTATAGAACATTTAAGTACTGTTGATTAATCTTTCTATTACAACTTTTGAAAAAATACAATAGATAAGTTAAATGTACATCTATACATAATTACACAAGCATTTTAAAAGTATTTACAATAAAATAAGCATGTGTTTATGTTATACTTCTTTGCATTCACTAGACATAAGAAGCAACCAATCCTACCTTTGTCTGTAAAAAGGGTAATACCCAGTTGTTTAAGATTAGTGTATTATTTCTTCTTAGGGGAAAAAAAGAAAGCCCCAAACAAAACCCAACCCAAACTTTAACGGTGGGTACTTTAGAGCAGGGACAGCCATTTCTGTTACTTTTTCTATTCTGGTGGTGCCAAAAGGATCCTTATGTTTAGGTCTTTATGAGCTTATAATGAAACTGAATTAGACCCACAGATGGAAAGCACCCAGACCTGCGCCAAAGCCTCAGGGTGCTGCCACCTCACAAATACTAAATAACTATAGAGCGCAGACACTGATTTTTTAGTTCTTTCATGAGTGTATTTTAAGACAAATAATAGAGTCCAAACAAATAATTTGGGGCTTGTGTATTTGGATTTTTTATTTTTTTTTTAATAAATGGCAAATGGTTCAAAAATGTAGATCTGAATTTTGCATGTTGGGTCTACATCTCATTGGAATATTGTGCAGAAGTTATAATGAAGAGCAAAAAGCCCTGCACACATATATTATTTTTTACAAATATTATATATTCTCTCTTGTCTTCAGTAGGCACTTATTTTGTGGGGGCAAATATGATTAGGATCCTTAAAAATCCCTACTGCTTTTAGCTGTTATTTTTGACACACATATGTACTCAGTGTACTGAGGCCAAAAAATCACTAAACATGGTGAAGGTGTCAAGGAAAACATTTGGAGATAGCACAATATAGAAGCACATTCTTATATGGCCAAGGAAAAGGTGCTTACAGCTGAAGAACACATCAGATCCCATGTAACTCAATTTTATCTGTACATGTTAACCTTCTTAAGTATATAGGGTTTCGTTCATTATCTACAAATAAACAATTACTGATTCTGCTTTTACATAAAAATCCTTCCAGATACCGGGAGCAACACAACTCAAAACCACAACTCAAAAAACTTTCTTCATTTACTTAAATTAAATGCAGACTGAGAGCTTGCCTAGGCTTTCCCTTTTCTTTTGTTTCTTCAAGGAAAGGAGTGTTCTGCTAGGAAATATAAGTGTCAGTAAAGTATAGCGGTGGTTTTATTAACAGTATGGATGCTGCTTTTTTTGAAAATATATCTAGAAGATTTACTGCTTGGTATCTCCACCGAAGTTGTATGAATCACAAAAGAAGGTGGAGCTGAGGGATGGGACAGCAGCTATTTATCAAGAACATTTGAGAACAGCTACCAGGCTGAAAGAAACACAAGACAAAAGATCCATTTATTTAATCATCTTTTATCATTTGCAGGCTTTGTTTGAATGTGTTTATGTCTGTACTTGCAAAACTGGAGAGTGTGCAAACTTGGTGCCAGGCAGAAAGGCTCTCTTCTCCCGGATCAATTTTACTGAATTCACAAGAGGAAAAAATAAGTGTTTGAAACCTAAAGCAGCGTGATGCTATTGATGTTCCAGTGGCAACTGAAGTCTGTCGTGCTACATCCATAAGCTGTGTCTTGGGTCACAATGCCAACAAATGAGATATTTGCAGCCACCATAGAAAAGACCTTTGGAGAATTATAAGAAAGGGTAATTTCCACAAGGGTGTCCTGTACCACTCGGAAGTACCAAATAGAAAATAATATCGTTGCCATCAGTGCTTCAACAGGAAGTTTCAGTGGGAGAAACGTCTAGAAACTTGGTCATTTTTTAGTAAGCTCTGCAGGCTTCTGAATAGCTTTTGACAAAGAGCTTGGTTTAAATTATGTTAATCTTCTTCACTGGGCAGTGATAAGCAACTTTCTGATTACAAGAATAAAATAAGAAGATAATGGGACAAAGTCTTTGTGGACATAAATCAGTGCAACACCCTTGAAGCCAACACATAACAGACATTTTCCCTTGCTAGCCAACATGTTCTAAAGCAGGGAAAGAATGTTAAAATTCTTCTTTTTGTGTTGAGATTAAATCCTGCAAATTTGCCATGGAAACCATTTCCTCCTTGTTTCCTTTTTTTTCTTTTTTTGCCTTCCCCTCCTGTTTTTTACAGTTGAGTTACAGTGATTCTGTCAGGGATGGGAGGTGCAGGCAGTGTGTTTTGGGTGGGGGCTTTGGGAAGGTGGGTTGAAGAGAAAAATGCAGAGCTGTGGAGGGGGGAGAGGGAGGAATACATTCATCCTCAAAAATGAGTTCATGCCCCTTAGGTCCTGGCATTGAGAGCCAGCAAAGGGCAGATGCTTCTAACAGTTGGAGAATTAAAGTACGGAGGAGGCAGTCATTCTCCAGAAGCTGAGAAGCCACCCTGCGAAGCAGAAAGGCCTGGGATGACCCACTTCAGTGACTGCCTGCATGAGTGTGGGTAGGAGAGGGAGTGGGGCTGGCAGGAGCTGACTCACTGATCCAGTTTGATCATACCCCTGCAACAGCGGCACAGAAGGGAACACCCTGACAGCAGCCCTGAGTGTAAATAAGGCCAGTATAGCATTATAGAGAGGGAGAGCTGAGACCAGGGGCACCCTAGGGTGTCCTGTGCACCTGACACCCAGCTCCACTCATACTGGACCCCCATCCCATGGGGGACTGCTCACCAACCAAGGCTTGACCCCATCACCAGGATGCTCAGACATCCTGCCTAGGCTTTCATTTTGGAGGAAAAGAAATGGCTTTTGAAGCATACTTGGGTTGCACTTTCAAGAACATGGATTGGATTTTTGCCCCATGTTTAAATTGACTTGTTGCAGAGTATCTTGATGATAACCAAAAAGTTGTCTCAGACTTAATATAAAAAGGCTATAGGTAGGGCATGGGGAGGAATTAAAAGGAAAGGTATCTAAGGTGGGTTTGTTTCCTTATTGCTTCACACCCATACGCAATTTTGCATATCAAACCATAGAATTATAGAATCACATAATCATTTAGGTTGGAAAAGGCCTTTCAGATCATTGAGTCCAACCATTATCCTAGCACTGCTAAATCCACCACTAAACCCTAAATGTGTGTCCCTAAGTATCAGATCTACACATCTACAGATCTACCTGAAGAAATGGTGACTCAAACACTTCCCTGGGCAGCCTGTTCCAGTGTTTGACAACCGATTCAGTGAGGAAACTTTTCCTAATATCCAGTCTAAACCTCAGCTGCTGTATCTTGAGGGCATTTCCTCTTGTCCTATTGCTTGTTACTTGAGAGAAGAGACTAACACTCACCTCATTACAACCTCCTTTCAGAACAAAATTGGGGGGCCATTTTTCATGGGATGCAAACTTTGAATCAATCCCTCCCTGTTTTAATCCATTTAAAACGTTACCTGGCTGACAGGTTGCTGGAGTCAAACCAGGTCTGCTGCTTACCAACCCACCTTTGGGCCCACATATCTCTGTTCTCCATTTCTTGGTGTTTCTTTTTTTTTCATCTGTTTCTCTCAAGTGGACTTTCCATGTCTTTTTCTACTGATGGTGCATTTCATCTTCCTTCAGCCGGCATAATGTCATGTCTGTTTGCTTATACTAAACATGAATAATTTTTTATGGTGCCTCATCAACCACATTGAATTTTAAGAATAATTTGCTCCTTCCTACTTCTTTTACTCACTCATACAGTAGGCTTGTTCATGACAGAAATGAAACATTTCAAGGATGATTAGATGCTGTAGCAGCCTAGCACAAAATTACATCTTTCTGCCCTGCTGTGTTTTTAATGTTGTACCTCACTGACTTCCACAGTCCTCAGCTGTTCACTCTCTATTCCTGAGGATGTCCACAAAATAGAAAGTTAGAGCAAATTCACACTGAGACACAAGCTCAGCAAAACTTCAGAGACTGAATGGTCTGATCAAGGTCTACAGGGTTTACAAAATTCACGTTTCACATGTTAGTAAGCCTGCATTCACTTTTCACGTTATTTATTTGTAACCCTTTGGTGTCCTGGACCCTGAGTCATAGGTCTGGATCTTACTGTGAATAGACTCTGTGAACAGACTTATTTATATGCCAGAGATCATCTAGTTTCATCTAGTTTCATAGCATTAAATTTGTGTAGAAATGTGCTTCTCTCTCCATGGAGTAATAGAGGTGCTTCTAGACCACATGCTGGGCACTGCATTGTGCCTTAAAGCAAAAGATCAGATGTTTACATTTTGTCGGTTTTCTTCATATATTTATTGTCTCAAAGCACTTACACTCTTATGGCGAGCTGCATTTATCTGCTTTTCTTGCACTGTTTTGCATTTCTCATTCTTGCACAAGTGACTGTAAAATACGTAATGGAGCATATTATTTTTCTGTAGTGAAATACAAAACAAATAAAAGCCTCTACACAAACCTCCAAAAAAATCAGCTCTGAAGTTTCAGACAGTTTTCCCACTTGCAAATAGACTATCAGTATTCTTCCAATGAAGCTTTCAGGTTCATCAAACTGTTTGTTCCAGCCCTCCATCGCTTTGATTGAGACTCACATGCTTTGCACTGGTGTTAAATTTTGTACATCTACTTCTGTGAGTTCTGCACAGCATCGAAATGACTGCTGATTCAGAAGGTAATGGGGATTTTTATTTTCCAGGTCAGTAAATATAAGCTTAGGATACAACACATAGACTGGTGATGTTGGAAGACCAGCTTTACAGTTTCAACCCTAAATAGGAAATTCAGTCTGTTATCTAAAAAGGGTAGAAAAAGAGACTGGGAAGTAAAGCAGTGATCAGGAATTCTTTCAGTAAACTTTGGAAAGACTCGCTTGCATTTGGAGTCTCATATTTGACATTTGGGAGATGCAATATTTCTGCTTTGTCAAGGTTTTGGCTATGCTGATAATAGGAATCAAAATTACTGTTATTTCACATAAACAAAGATGTGTTTGAATTGCTTTCTCTTTCTGAAACATTAAAAAAATATGATTGCACATAGGCAGCTGCTGTCTGCCAAGTCTTACAGGATGATGCAATATATTTTCATAGCTCAGTTGATAAAGGTGTATACATATATATGTAGGCTCTTACATTTATATAGGTACAGATATATATAGGCTTTTTCATTTCCCTTGCAGACGTAGGGTGAAGGCATGGTGATACTGCACTCCTCCAGCCACATGAGAAGCCTGAGGCAAAACAGAAGTATGTACACCTCTCTGAAGTCCTAGACTGCAGCCCTAACTACAGTGGCATCCTTCTTCTGCATAAATAAAGGGAGCTTGTTGTAATAAAGCTTCACATGAAATGCAAATTTGTGAGAAACTGCCTGATTTCTGTGGTGCTGAGGCCTTCTGTGTGATAGCACCAGATGCCAAAAAAGAAGCAAGAGGAAAGTGAGAACCCACATGTGCAAGTAAGGAAAGCAAGGAAGGAAAATGCACAAGTATGTGGATTGGGAATGGGAGTGGAAGGGGAGGTGGGAACTGACCCTGCTGTTGGGCTTTTGCCTGGGGCCAGAGCTAGACAGCAAAGCCTTGCCCAAAGTAACATGAAGTTAGGTTGGATGTGAAGGAAGAAGGTGAGCCAAGAACATGGAGGGATGAAGGAAACCAATACAATTATCTCATCAGCTACCTTCTGAACCAGAGGAATCACAGCTTGCAAGCTTAGAAAGTGGAGAAGAGTAATACAGGCAGGAGGGGACCAGCAAAACTGTAATATTCTGGCACTGCTCCTGGAGAAAGGCATTTGCTCCATCCTTATTATTGTTGCTAATTGCCTGCAATTTAAAATTAAAAAGCAGAGAAGAGAAAAAAGTGAGGTGTTGGTGTGCTTGAGAACATTTATTTTAAAATTGTTCTAAATCTTTTAAGAGTATTTGGAAGTTGGATGGTCTTTTTTTGTGTATTTTTACTGGATATTCTACCAAAATCTATGTGGACAGTTGGCATGCATGATATAGTATTTCCCACCCAGAATTAGTGGGATTTGAAATAGACAATTTCAGGGCTAAAAGATGAGAACTTCTACTTGAAACAAAGGAATAGATCCTGGTATTAGCTGCTGTTGTAAAATGCTCATGTTGGCCACTTCCTTGAGCATGATAAAGATCAATACAGTGCTAAGTACGTTACAGTAAGTGGTAGATATTTTCCTGATTGCTATGTGTTGTACAGTATCTGGCACAAGGTTGGCATCCATGCGAAACAAGACACTTAAGATAATCATTAATGAATTATTAGTCATAATTTTTTATTATAGTCATTCTATAATAGTCATTAGTATAAATTAATACTGCCTCAGGGAACATATGTGCTATGAGGAAGTTCTCTGTGCTACTCATCTAATAGAAGCAGACTTTCTCACAACACATAAAGACATTTGGTTACCTGAACAGCAGATTTCATCCTCTGTTACGACATTGACATGGCACCCAAAACTGTTAAGACTGACATGAAGATATGAAGATAGTAAAGGCATTCCCTATGCCTTGTGTAAATTTTTCTTTAACTGTAGTCCAAAATCAGATTACCACCTAAACTTTTTTTGTGCCCAATAAGTGTAAAGGAAATCCTCTCCATTAATCTCTCCTTCCTGTATGCTGGTAGTCTTGCAACTCAAGACTAACTCAGTATCATGTCCTAAGCTTCCACACACTAATGTCATGCATGTAATCAAGTACTGATTTTGCTTAGCCTGCTCTACTGAAAGCATATGATTTGCAGTAGCTTTTCAAAACATCCTTAAGTTCTCATAAAGTTGTACTTTGTGCAGTATTCATTTGGCATAGGGAATGCAGAATTGCCCCAACTTGCATGAGAGGCTGGGAACTGCTCCCAAATAGCTGAGACAGGAGAAGGACCTTGTCAAAGTACAAGCAGCTTTGCACAGACAACCTGTTTTGATTTGCATTCATTTCAGATTACATTTGGACTTTTTTTTTTTTCTATTTAAAGTGAAAAGGAACACATGAGAGAGAGATCTGAAAATGGACGTCCATTCCCTCTAGGGAAAAGAAGACATTTCTCTTACATGCCACTTCTTTCCAGCCTGTGTGGAACACTTCCTGATTCAGGAATTTCTGGGGTTTAAGGATGTTCATAATTCAGGATTTTTAACACTGAAAACCATCTAAGATTGTTGGAAATTTGCATGCCTTAATTTTTTCTGGAAGTTAGAATGTAGGAACCTGTATAAGTTTGAGAAGTGGGCCCATGTGATCCTTATGAGGTTCAACATGGACAAGTGCAAGGTCCTGCACCCGGGTCAAGGCAATCTCCAGTATCAATACAAGATGGGGGAAGGAGGGGCTGGGAAAAGCTCTGCAGAGAAGGACTTGTGGGTACTACTGGATAAAAAGCTGGACATAACCCAGCAGTGTTCACTCACAGCCCAGAAAGGCAACCGTATGCTGGGCTGCATCAAAAGTGGCGTGATCAGCAGGTGGAGGGAAGTGATTCTCTCCCATCTACTCCACTCTTATGAGGCCCCACCTGGAGTACTGTATTCAGTTCTGGTGTCCCCTGTGTAAGAAGGATGTGGAGCTGTTGGAACAAGTCCAGAGGAGGCCACGAAGATGATCAGAAGGCTGGAGCACCTCTGTTGTTATGAAGACAGGCTAAGAAAGTTGGGCTTGTTCAGCCTGGAGAAGAGAAGACTCCAAGGGAGACCTCAGAGCAGCCTTCCAGTACCTAAAGGGGGCTTCTATGATAGATGGGGAAAAGCTTTTTTGCAGGGCCTGTCACAATTGGACAAGGGGTAATGACTTTAAGAGTAGATTTGGACTAGATAGAATTAAGAAAATGTTTACAAGGAGGGTGGTGAAACACTGGAACAGGTTGTCCAGAGAAGTGATAGATGCCCCATCCCTGGAAACATTCAAGGTCAGGTTGGATGAAGCTCTGAGCAACCTGATCTAGTTGAAGATGTCCCTGGAAGGACATTTCCAACCGAAACTATTTTGACTCTATGAATAAAAAAAGGGGGATGTTACTGAGGATGGAGGGGAGGAGTAAGAAAAAAAATATTAATTTCATAAAAGTATGAAAAATCCGCACTCACTGATACAGAATTTTATTTCTTTTCCCTCAAAAAGTAGGATTTTAAATATCACTTTGAATTGTTGAATTGTTTTGAAGTTGAATATCAAACACACTTTGGGAAAATTATTCCATAATGAAATGCTATGTTACAATAACATATATGATAAAGTGCATTATGATAAATTATACTGCATTTGCCGAGCATCTGACATTTTACTTCTTTTAAAAATAATTATGTTTATACTTCCTCAGTTATGCAGTCAGATAAAAACATGCTAATTAAACACTATTTTTTTTTTTTCAGAGAGCTGCACAAATACTTGTTGCTCTTCATCCTGAATAGTCTACATGATAGAAATGTGGTGATTTATAGGAAAAGGAAAGCTGACCTTTAGAGCTGTGTTGCCGTCTTATATAACCTGTTAAACTGAGTCTGAGATATTTTAGTCTGGAATAAAGCCTCTTCAAATATTACATATACCTTGGAAGAGATAAATTCTTTAACTAAACCATAGAACTACATCAATTATATTTCCATTTTATCATGTAATGATGTTATGAGCAAAGCTTTCCTCCAGTGTAGGCAACACTTGTTTCTCCCTATCAGTCACAGCATACTGCCTTGAAGGACATAGAAATAAAGCTGTAATTCCAACAGGTTTATTAAGGTATTTGTAGTGCTTTAGAAAGGTGGAAGAATAATGATGTATTTTTAATGGTAGATTAAAGAATATTTCACATTTTCAAGTTTTCTCAGCATTTCATTGTCAGATTTGTATGGATTTTACAGTTTTACAAGCTACTAAGGATAAAAGAATAAATCTGAGACCTAATTTATTGAGGTTACATTCTAAAGTATTTTAAATTGTCTGGTAAGGAGAACTGAACTTCTGTTTGATAAAGGTTCTGACAAAAATGCTGCAGTATCAGATTTTCAGGTAAAATTCTAAAAACAACTTCAACGCTTGCAGTATTTTCTCTTGTTTGCCAGACTAAGATGTTACGTGCTGTGAATGCTTTAAAATTGTCCTACTGTTGTAGCTCAAGTATCTTTTCTTTACAGCTTATCAGTTAATCCTTTTTTTCAGAAGTACATTATGCTCCAATTCTGAAAATACTTAAACCAGTACTGCCAATAATTTCAGAGTCAGGGCTTTAAATGCTTCTGAAAGAGAATTAATGGTTGTGTCTGACCTGAAAGCATAAATGTGAGGGTACGAAATCCAGGATCAAATATTTCATTCTTTCATGACTGCAGATTTAATTCAGGTTCTATAGAGTTGTCTAAAATTAGGGTTCCAGGTAGGTTTTTTGGTTCAATTAGTGCTATTAAGAAAACAGGTTTGGGAGACAGATGGAGGGTATGTCAATTCCATATTTTCATTTTTTAACAAGGCTGTACATAAGAAAACAAACTGCAAAGGAGCAGGCAAAATCACTTCTTGCAAAGCCATTTTCTAATAGAAATTATTGTAGAAATCTTGCTTAGGCATCTCCTTGGGACTTGTTGCATGGTCTTTTTCTGTGGTTTTGTTTTTCTCTTTTTTAACACAATTTATTATGTGTCTTTTGAGGAAGGAGACTTTTATTCCCCAAACCTCCTTCAGATTTTGGGGTTTGGGGTTTTTGGAATTCATTAGTTGCTCTCTGTTGTTTTTTTTTTTTTCTGGTGGGTTTTTTTTCTTTTCTTCTTTTCTTTTCTTTTCTTTTCTTTTCTTTTCTTTTCTTTTCTTTTCTTTTCTTTTCTTTTCTTTTCTTTTCTT
>JAVHNF010056509.1:53267-69825 GCA_034783455.1 Micropsitta finschii
AAGGGTGTCTTTGCCTGATCTGTCAGCACCATAGATATTCCTGTAATAAAGACTCATGCTAATTACACAGGGCATGTTGACTGGTTTATTGTAGAGCAATTGTTGCTCTTGCGGGACACCCACCCACCTGACTGTGAGCAGAGGCTCCAGCCTTTTCTCAAAACATACAAGTTTATAGGAAATTTTAGAATCTAAATTTTACAATATTTATTAGTGCAGACTAAGAGGGAGCATTTCAGATTTCCCTTCTCTGCTCCAAATTCAGCCAGATTTTTTTAGGAACTGCAGAAAACTGTAAAGGAACCCACAAATGCAAAATTGAACATTGTAATCAGAAAGAGGGGTCAGTTCTCCTAATGAGGCTTTATTTAACCAGTGACAATGTGCTGAAAAAAAAACAAACAATGGAGGAAATAGGTCAGCTAAAATGGTACTGGTACTACAAATGCCTGCTGTAACTTCCCCCCACTGAAATGGACATTCTTCTGAAAGAGCTGGTTAAGGAACCATCCCCTGAAGTTCTGCACCTAATTTGTGAGCCATGGATGAAAAGAGTGGAGCAGGTGGAGTCAAAACAGGTTATGTGACAGATCCACAGTGAGATGGATTCACACAACAGAGTTTAATGAGGAAACATCTGACCTGGCTCAGCAATTGGCTGGTCTGTACCCTACCTGTTTCATCACTCACAAGCTAGTTAACCCTTCCTTAATGCCACAATTTCATGATTCCCTTAAACCAGAAATTAGCTAGGGCTCCTATCAGGAGAAGTGGTGCTTTTCAGTCACAGCTGTGAGTTTTTTTGCTAATGCCCTTCCCTTCCTTAAGCACAGATTTTGTGCCATGAACTGGAGCAGTTTTAAAATAAAGTCTCTGTATGAGCTAATTTTGACTTTGTGACTTCCTTAAACCACTTTGGTGCAAAGGTCTGTGCCAGCTCAAGCAAAACGAGCGTATGGGGAAGGAAGAGGTGAGAAAGGGCATCTTACCTCTGTCCCAAGTGCTATACAAGGATAGCGGTGCACAGACACAGCTGTACACCTTCCAAGACCTGTATTTTCATGCAGAGGAGTACTAAATCTCTCTTAAAGAAAGAGATGTGGACTTCAGGCCCTGTTACTGCCTCAAAATTATGAGTTACTTTTGTACCTGGTCTCAGCCAAAGCTGAGTTATAAGCTTGAACCCATGATTCTTTTTGTATGAATGCATAAAATAGGTTGTCAATGTTCTTATACAAGGTAATAGTTGTATTAAAGGAAGATTTTGCTCTGAGTTCAGATACTGCTTTCCAAGAGCATCTGCATCATCACAGACTATAGCCAACGATGAGATAGCACACCAATTATTTAATATTTGAGCCAATAAAAACTGCATCAAACCATCCTCAAGAAATATTTGTGTTGTTAAAATGGAGAAAAGAAACAATGGTCTGGTAAAAGGAAAAAAACTAAGCCTCCCTGATTAAAGGAAATCTTCTGGACAAAAGAAAAATATGAATAAATCTCCAAAGAGGGATTTTAACTGCATGGGGAAAATGAGTTCCCAAGACCCTGATTTCCTGTAGTGCAGACAGGATGAAAGCCTGACAAATGCATAGAGGCCTTCAGGTGCAAAGACCAGGAAGGAAAACCTCTAAAACTGATACCAGACATTAAATTTTATGTGTGCATTTCCAGTGGCTTTGCATGGTGGATCTGCCTGAGCTTTGATACTTTCCTTTATCACTTTACAAATATTTCCATTGGTATTGCATTGCTACATGTCCAAAGCTAGTGAGGTTTGCTTCCCTTTAAATGGAATGATTGTCCTTTCAGAGGAAGAGTGTCTTCTTGTGACTAGTCTCTGCCAGAAGACTTGTCTAGCATATGGCAAAAGCGAGCAGGATCTTGGGATCCACAGATCCTGAAAAAGTCTGTGAGATTGAATGGAGCAGCCTGGCTTGATGCATAACTGAGGATCTTGTCTGTGGTCTCCATCATGCCCAATGGTCATATCCTGAGCAGCTGTGTGCTCAAGACTGTGAAAGAGGCACCAGCTGAGCCACTGAACCACACAGCCCAAGAGATGCCATTACCATAAAATATCACTAAAGCAACTGGGGAGTTGTGAAAAGACAACCTCTTTGAGAAGTGAACCTGGCCTAAGTCACTCCACTCTATGGATGGCCAGGCTCAAGGATCTTCTATTTATTTATTTCAGTTAATTCTCTTCAGGACACCACAGACTAAAGCGGGAAGCAGCAGCAACAGATGCTTAGATACCATGGTGATGGGTGCTATAGAAAACCTTGCATGCTATGCAAACCACAGTGGCATCTGTCCATCAGAACTGAGTATGTGGCAGCCCATGTCTACCCATCATGTTCTGGAAGATCTTAAAAAAAAATACTTGTACATGGCATTATATTTCACAGCTTTCTTTTTACTTGGCAACACACACTTCTCTCTATTTGATAATAATAATGGTACACGTATTTTTAGACTAACATTATGTGATGGTAATTTTACTGTTATCCAATGTAATGCAAGCTGAGAAAAAAAAAGCCTTTAAAGAGAAGAACTGAAGAAATAGAATCAGATTTAACCTGGTGGAAGATGCACAGGATTTATCTCAGAGTTTAAATAAACATTTTTTTCATTAAAAAAAATAAAGAAATCAACAGAAAGTACATGTCTGGATTATTCAGTCTTTATGTTCAAAAAGTCATCCTAATTATCTGATTTTGCTATGCAGAGTGTAAGAACAGAACATGTACTCTGTCTGTCATGTCTTTGTAACCCAAAGGAATGAGAACGAGACTAAGAGCAAGGCATTTCAGAGCCCCCCTCATGGGTCTGACAATGGCTGTATCATCAATGACAAGTGACATTCCTTCTCTGTTCTCCTTTCTCATCTCCAAAATTTAGGCAATAACAAAAAGCTGTAGATATCTGTATTAGAACAAAAAAAAAAAAAAGTTGAATGGAAGTGATATAGAGTTGCTTTTCACTGGCAGTAATTGGCTGCTTTCAAAGCTATCGGTAAAAGTGGAATAAGTTGCGTAGCATCAGAGTACCTTTTGCTTTTACCTGTCCTATTTTTACACAGGCAGGCAGCTAAACCTGCATTTCCAGGCAGCCGACATGGTTGAGCTGGCAGCAGCATATTGCTGACTTGGTCATTCATGGGGCAAAAGTGCTCCAAAAGCACTCAGTCCACAAGTCAGACAAGAGCTTGACAGACTATGGGTAAAATCCTGGCCCCAACTGAAGTCTACGGCAAACTTTCTCCAGATATAGGATTATTCCTTAAAGTCCTTTGGTATTTCTGGGTTAGCAAAGGGTCATCAGGAAATACTCTTCTCATTCTTGCTCTAACAGTCAGCTCTCGAGCTCACCTGGGAAGCAGAGGCATATGAAGAGGAGCCTTAGATATTGCAGAGACACTTGCAGAGGTGTTGGCTTCTGTATGGGTGCTCCAGATACACAGTGCTGATTTCTACATGAAATGCTTCCATTAGGTAATTAATCTGGAAATTAGCTCTGATATTAAGTTCAGTGAGGATACTTATTTTGGAAAAAAAAAATAAATCTGGAAAAGATAACAAAATTGCAAAGGTTTAGAAAGCCATGGATGACAGACAAGTGAAAGCAAATTACACTTATTTTTCTTTCAAAAAGATCAAAGTCATAGGGCCTTCTTGGTAACCTTTATTTACACCATGTTCCTTTGGTGCCTCCTACAGGGTTTTTTTTCAAATCCAAATCTTCTTACCCCCTCCGCAAAAGCTGTTGATCTCTAACTTTGTTTAAGAGGCAGTTTCAACACCTCTTTCCACAGATTATTGACAGTCCTCCTCTCTCCCAAAATGGCAATGCCTCTTCAGTTAAGCAGGTGTCCTCAGATGGACTGGGTGGGACAATTAGGAAATCACTGATGTAATAAGGAGTAAAGCTTCTTTCCCCACCTTATCTACTTCTGATGAATCAGCAAATCTCAGCCTGAAGCTGTTCAGTATTTAACGCTCATTACCTATCAACATGAAAATGGACAGCAGCTCCTGCTACAGACATGCAAGAGAGATTTATATGTACAGCTTGCTGGTAGCCCCTGGCTGAGACAATGCAGCACTAAAGGGTCTGAGGTCACTGGACCTCAGGCCCTAGTTTCAAGGGGTGCTGTAACCATGTGAATGACAGATAAAGAAAAAGAATTTGAATTAATTGTATTTTGTTCTAAAAGTGATTGTACACCTCATTTCCTGAGGGTAAGGAGTAGTATAGTCCTTTTGACAAACCCCAGCTGAGGCTACTGCCTCCAAATCCAGGCACTAATAATGATTTAACTTAGAATCTACTATGGCTTTTGGCAGCTGTAGGAAAAAAAAACAATTGTACAGCTACCTATTCATCTTTGTCGGGGAAAATCCTTGGTTATAGGCTCAAGCGGTGGAGATCATGTGTCTTTCACAGCTTGAAATCCTGGCAAAAAGGAACTTGAGGAATTTCAGCTATTCCACATGACACCAGGCTTGCCTTGCTACTTCCTACTGAGTAATCTGCCTCCCAAAAGGAAAATGTGAAGTAATGTGGCATTTGTACAGAGGTGACTTTTTGCAACCTAGAGCTGCATTGTCCCTGTATATGCGACAATGCCAGCTCTCCCAGCCATTGCTCCAGTCAAGTAGGACAGTACACAGCTTGCAGCAGAAAGAGCATTACTTTGCATTATTGTTTTCCCTGGGAAAACAGCGTGACCAGGATATGTATTGCTTTCCGTTTCTGCACAGATATATCTGCCTCCACAAAGTGGCCATTCTGGTCCAAATCCAAGAGGTCTGGCCTGCAATGTAAACAGAAAGTGTCTCACAGCTTGAAGCATTTCACTTGGCTGCTCACTCCCCCCTGCCACCACCAGAGACTTGATGGGGATTGAGTGCAGCCAGAGGTGAGAGAGGTCCATGGCATGCCGCCAATGGCCATTTTCTCCTGAAAAGTTCAGGATTTCACCTGCCTTGGTTTGCTGATACAAAGTAGGACGACGAAGGAATCAGCAGGGAGCAGTGGGAAAAAGCAAGCTAGACATGGCACTGATGACCAGGAGACGGAAGAGCTGGGGCAAAGAGGCTCAGAAACCAGGGAGGGATGATGCACAGCATCATTCTGTGCCTGCATGACAGGCCTCCCCCCACAAAAGGCTGGAGACCACCCTCTCTGGAAATATTTCCCACAACAGATATATCTTTAAGTGATTTGAAAAGGAACTGTTTTCAGCTAGGTTTCTCTTACACCAGAAATGTCTGCTCTGCAAACTACCCACTGCCTGGACCCTCTTCCTGGCACAGCTTGGTGCTCGCCATGAACCAGAGCCAACTTTTTTGAAGGCTTGTGTCTGTCTCCACGCTATGTTGCCAGATGCTGTCTCAAAGCCACTGAACCAGACAAATCTGCACTTGTTCCTTGCTCCTTGACATTTCCTCTATGGGGCTGGCAGAGGCGAAAGGGATCAGCCACTGCAGCAGCAAATCCCACCAGGACGCACCGTGGAGCCTTGTTTCGTAGCTGGGGTGTGTGATCACTCCTGCTCCTCTTGATCCTGTCACTGGCAAACCAGTTCCAGACACGAAGAAGTATCTCAAGTATTTGGCAAACCTGAGCTGACTCTGCAAAAGATGTTATTTCTAGCCCTTCAAGAATGATGTGCAGACATCAGGTATAACTAAATGCTCCCCAGCACCCCAGGTCAATGGCACCATGGACCATCTATGGCCAGCTGGCCTTGTTAAGGTGATCACACAGCCATGCTTCTTCGCTTTACCTCATCCACTCCTGCCTGTCCTCTTTGGGGATCCTGGCATCCTGCTGAGAAAGGGATGCCTTGGGACAGCCTGTATCTCCCGGCTGATGCCTGGCAAGCAGAGGCATTTCTGCTGCTGTAGGATGACTTGACCTCTGAAGCACCTCACCTTTCCCATCAGTCACTGAGTGCTCATGCTGTCCTCCTTCTCACTGGTTTTCAGAATAGAGAAGTGGAATACTTTAGCTGGAAAACAGCCTTTCCCCTTTTCCCTGAAGGTTTTCTTTATATTTATGGAATGACTTTTTATAGCTGGTCCCACCTCTGGGGTGAATGGATACACTTATTTTTGTCCAAGAACTGCTGGGGTTTGGTTGTGCTTATTACGCAGCACCAAACAATTTATCTTAGATGTGGCTGCTGCCAGGCCTGAGCTGCTCCTGGTGTGTAGGAAGGTGCCTTGGTAAATATAAAGCAGCATAAAAGAAAGAGATACTTGACCCTGTTGCAGGACTGGTTCAAGGATCCTGATGCTGGAAAAACTGCTTCTCCATCCTTTCCCTCCCCTTCCCCTCTCCAAAGACCCAGAAACATTTTTCAGCCTTCTGGTTTTCAAATGGAAGACACATGTCCAAAAACATGTGTCCAGGTGTAATGCGAATGAGACTTCGTATAGGGATGCTTTCAGTAGACGTTTAAGGCAGATGAACATCTTACCTCTTGGTGTTGAGGGTCCCTCTGTAGCCAGAGGAGGCTCTTCTGGAAGTTAAAGGAAAACAAGACCCAACCTGGGTGCTCTGGGGCTCAGAGGTGCTTTCCTCAGACCACGATGGACATGTGGGACTGGATTGTGGAGTTATTCTGTGATTCTCATCAGCACAAGGCAGAAAGCTTTTTCTTTCTCTTTCTTCCCACCAGTTCCTCTGTTATATATGAGCCAAATGAATTTCTATGTGACCCGATAGTTTGAACTAATTTTGAAAACACCATTTTTACTACTTTTAATGATGCTCCTTCAGTCACAGGAGGTTCTTTGTGTTTCCAGAAATGTCATCTGCCTTAGTCCTGCTACATTCACCTGTTGTTACCTAGAGTACTGCATTAAGGGATTTTGTTCCTTTTAATCAGTAATAGGAACAAAAACCTCTGTCCTGCCAATGTTTTGTGAAAGCAGGGTCCATAATTAGGACTATCTTTTAGCAGTAACTAGGTCCTGCTTTGCTCTGTTTCAGAGCCTCTGTGATCTAGTTGACTAAGCCCTCTCTCCAAGAGTGATATCAACCTGTAGGAGCAATCTCAAGCAAAAATGCTTAATTCATAAAGACATGCGGTTACATACTTATCTCCAAAGGCATGTCCTGCTGAGGTCAGCGGTGTTTCTCACGTGCATGAAATGAAGAGCCTACTTCAGTCCTTCACTGAGCCAATGTCAGGGCAGAACTGCCACTCTAGTGCCATCAGTCAAAGTGAGCATAGCTTTATCATCTCAAGTAATGATCATCTGAAATAGCCTTTCAGTCTGCTGAAAGACAAAAATTTAGCAGTAAAAATATCCCCTCTTTTAGAAAGGTCAAATGCAGAAAAAAGACATTTTTGAAGGAATGCTGGATGACCCCCAGAGCCTCTCACAGGCAATTTTCCTGCCCCTGAACTGCTTTGAGTTTTAATTGCCTCTTTGGGGAGGTGCTAGTAGCTGCCTGAGTGTGCAGTCATAATTCAGCAACTTGGCACACGTGACTCTTCCGAATATGGGAGCAATTAGCAAAAAGTGATATGGTGAATGGTAGCGTAAGCTCCGGATTCTGGACAGCATTCAGAAGAGAAATCTAAACCAGAAGAGAGTGGAGCAGACGGAAATCCAAACAAGCTTTCACAGAAATAAAACGTATTGGCTATACTTAGATAATGAGTCTAACATTAGAAGATTGAATTCAAAGTCACCATCACTTTCCTAAAGCTCATTGACTGAATGGGTTGTGGTAGACAGCACAAGTTCACAAAAACAGTTTGTGAGAAAAAAATATTAAAAAAAGCTTAGTTGAAATGGCTTTAAAGACTTCTGGGAGGATTAAGTGAGCCCAGAACAGAGAAGGAGCATACTGATTCTTAGGGGAGAATTAAAAACAATCTGTATTTTGGGCATTAGTTATTTATTTATGACTAAAGACCTGAGGACACCCATAAGATCTAATTTCCTATATAATTTCTGGTTATATTGTGCATATAGTGTTGTTTTTGGCAACCTGCAGGATGCCACAAAACATTAACAGTAGGTTTAAGACATCAACCAATAACCAGTTTCTGTCTTGGGGACAGCAAGTCCCTAAGTCATTAAATCCTTCCCATTTCAAAGAGCTGCAAGCTGCAATTGTCCTAAATCATGTCTCCTCAGTCCAGCTATGTTTGCTTTAATAACTGGAAATCAGCTAATTGTAACCAGGACGGTATTGTCTCCTGGGATCATTAAACTCCAAATAGCTTTAGCCCTGTCAGCAAGGTCCCCAATATCTCCAGCAGCCAAATATGGTGACTGGCCATGTCCACTGTGTCCTGGGTGGCCTCCTGACAGAGGCTGGGCTGGCCCACTGCTGAGGCAGCACATTGTATGACAACAGAGAAGAGAAAGAGGAATGGAAATTGGGAAGCTACACAAAAGGGAGAAGGGCTGATACAATGAAGTAGAAGGTAAACATAGTGACTAGAAAAGCAAGATGAGGCACAAGCAGCTGATCGATGAATTAGCAAGGGATAATTAATTAGTGAGCAAATCCAGAGGGCAATGAAATTAAATAGTTAATTATGCAATGGAGCAAACAAACAGCAAATTAATTAAACGTGTGTGGATCTACCAGATGCTCTGATTATTTAAGACAAAACATGGTTAGTGAAACTATTTATTCCCTGGTATTTCAATTATTCATGGTATCTCTGGCCATGATGATTACAGCCTGTTTAAATGCAAGGTCCAACCACGTGCATCTAAAAAGCATTTATCATAGTAGTTGAAGGGAGATGAGCGGGACATTGAGAAAAGTGGTAGGGATCACAGCTGTTCTGAATATACTGCCTTCAAAGGAGTATAACAACCTAATATATTGCTTTCTTTTAATTTTTTTATTTTTTTTTTAATTTATTGAATAATCGGTTTGACTTGTTATAGCTAAGAATGGAATTTGGAAGCGTTAGGCTTTTGCTGCCCCTAACAATGGAAGCTCAGCTGTGTCTGAAGCAAGGTAATTCATACAGATACAATTGCTTGTTCTTTGGTTAACTTTAAACTTCTGGAGGAAGCCAGGAGTTTTGAAAAAATGAATGATTAACAAAGTCCAATAATTTCTAATGCTTAAAAATAATCAATTTCTGCTTACCTGTAGAGTAAAGTCTTGATAAATCCATTGTCTTCACTGTCTGAAATTATTTTGGGTTGCTTTGTAACTCCACTTTTCAAATACGGCGATGTCCTCCTACAGTCCGATCAGCTTGCATTGCCTGCCTATTTTTTTTCTTTTTCTGTAAATATTTCCGATTTCCTCTCTCTTAAGTAGATTTTGATCTCGGGTGTGATGGCATTAAATTGAAGTCATTCCTTTTCTCCCATTAAATGTTCCTAATGAACACAGTCAACCAATGTGATCATTCTTGGAAATATTTGTATAGGTTATGAAAATTTTAGTTGCAAGAATAACCAGAGCACACACACTGAATACTTTGAAGACTCAGCCAGGTGCTCCTCACTGCATTTGAAAGTGGTTTTCTGAGTTGGGAGGTCATGGGCAGCAGTTGACTGTATTTGGAAAGTAATGGCAAATGTAGCATTGCATGTATCATTCATTTATTCTCATCACCTTCACATAAATGTCTCCCTCACCTAATACTTCAGAGCACTACAGGACACATTTATTGTCTTAAATGTGAGTGCTACAGAAGAATAAGTGCTTAAATAAACCACAGGTGTGAAAAATTCCAACTGGCAACTTCAAACTAAACACCATGAAGCATAAAAAGAAAGACGCTTTTCGGAGCTGGAAGGAGCAGTTTGATTAAATCATTGCTTCAGCCCAGACATGTTGGGCCTAATTCTCCTCTCTCACCAGATGACTCACATAAAGCGTGGGCAATTGCACTGCTACAAGACTAGTGTGGTGGCACTTGGACTCTGGAGCTCTAATTATGCCTGTCTGACACCACAGAGCTAAAATGTGCAGCAGAACAGATTTATGATGCTACACTCGTCTGAGGTGAATGACTGCTTCTACTCATGGTCTGGGATCACTGAAGTAAAGCAGAGAGAACTTTAGTAGCCAACATTGCCCTAGTGTTGAAAGCAACAAAACCTGCCTGGTCTGCTGGTGAGGCAGATGAAAAGATGGAGGGTTTTTTTAACTGTGTTTTTCTTGGTGCCAGTTGCCAGGGAGGAGCCAGTGTGGCATGTATGTAAAATACTGCAGTTGAAAGCTATGATGCCATCAAATTTTATGGCCCCAGCTCTGCTTTCTGCCACTTCTGATGTGCATCTCCACCTAGAATCCTCTCCTGGCAATGGTCTCTCATCTCTTACAGCAGGGTAGAACAAGGTAATTTGCAGAGCAAATACTTCCTGCCTGCATCTCTCTCTCTTTTTTTGGCTCCCTTAGGGAAGAGAAGGTATGGCAGCTTCATTATTCATGCCAAGTACATGCCTCCAGCGAGTAGGCTGGAGAGCTGCATCCTCCTCAGAGACATCTTTTAAAGACCATGGCAAAGGAGGATGACCAGCACACCAGCCCTTGCCCGCCCCAGCTCACAGCAGTGGCCATCTGGAGAATACAGGTGATGCAGTGCTGCCTACATGAGCAGCATGCCCAGTAAATGTAGGAAAAGAGGGATTTTTAAAAGTGTGAAATGCACCAGTGCCCTACTGATAACTTATTTGAAAAACATCAGCATAAATAGTTAGCATTACTTTGAGTACTACTGAGAAAAGCATTAAATATTGAGCTGATCTATGTTAGTGAAAGCCACAAGATCTATTTTGTTCTTATGTTGATATTATTGCAGTTACAAGAGACAATTTGCAAATGCCTGTCTGTTTCATAAAAGCCAATGTACTTGGATTCACAGCAGGTACTAACTTTGTGTGCATATGCTGAACTGTGCATGGCATCAACCTGGTTTTAATTACACCTGCATGTCGGGCTCAAAATGTGTCCGTGAGCAGGAAAGATGAAAGGTAGGCAGAACAGGATGTCATGTATTTCCCATCACCTTTCACTGGCTGGCTGCCCACAGAAGTAAGAGGAAATTCCCTTCTTCCATAGCGAAAATGTAAAGATTTACTAAGCTTTGCACTGCCAACAACAAGGTGTAATCACCACTTCCTTAAGGAAACATGCATGTGTTAACAGGGGTGAGTAGGGGAGCTCCAAATAGCTTTCCACACCTTCCCTACCACTGATCTGTGAAGGGCCACAAGTTAGCCCATGCTTTGTTATATCTTACTTGCATTGAAATGTGTACATTAGTTAACTTAATATCCCAGCTTCACTGTAAAACAAAATATGTGAAAGCAGGGGTGACAAGGGATTTTTTGGTGGATGGAATAATAAAGAAGTTAAACAACACTTCTCCCTTCTACAATTTCACCCAAGCATAGCAAAAAAAAATAAAGAAAAAGGAAAATTCTAAGTACAGCTAGAGATGGCCACAGCACTTGAAATACTGCACAGAGTGATTCAAGGACTGCTAGACAGTCAGAAGAAATGTTTTTTTCCTGAGGTACTTCTCCCAGAATGAAAAGTACTTGTACCTCCAAGCCACTCCTTTAATTTATTCCTGTCATTTGAAATTGTTTCTTTTTCTAATTGCATTAAAAATTGTGCACTGTAAAAACTGCAGTGTGTGCCAGTTATGTGTGTGTGCAGCCATCATATGAAATGCAAGAACAGGGGAAGAACAACTGCCTTTGTTACTCTGGAATCCAGTCAGACTTCAAGCGTTACCTCAGCCACTTTGCCTCAGAAAAAAGCACTTGCAAATCAGTAAGGGTACATTCCGATTTAAAAGAAAAAGGAGTAATTACTAGCCCCTTCTATTTTAGTATAAGTGAAAGCTGTTGAAATGTTTTGATCCTATTGCTTATTCCTACAGTATTTCTTGGGACTTTGGGGTCTTTCAATAGAATCCACACAAATTAACCAGCAACAAAAAGCACCCATGAAATCTGGCAGCCTGGGACTTCAGTTCATGTGCAGGTAACCTCAAGCCCCTGGCGTTGGTAACCTGACCTGTGCTTTTCTCAGTTCAGGTTGATGCAGGAGAGCATCCCTGTTTTGTTACTGGGGTAGTCATTCTTCTGGCAGCCCCAGGGGCTGGGGGACACTCCCTGGTGTCTGCCAGTTAAGAGGAGAAGAAGAGATTGATGCCAATGCATCTCACCACTTAGTATGTGTCCAATTTTTAATGAGCTTAGTCAGAGGCCTTGAAGACTGAAATCCTAAATTCCTGCTTTTCTCAGTCAGGCAGCGATCCGTAGAAGCTGTGGTTGGAGCTGCTCTGGCACCATCTTTTATCTCCTGGAGTGTGATACGAAAAAAAATAAAAAGGAGTCTTTTGCACTAAAAGGAAGGGGCTTTCAGTATAGTTCAGCCTTGAAGTGAAAGAAAACAAAATAAACCAGAAATGAGGCTGAGATCCAAAGACTCCTGAATGCCTCTGCCCCCAAGGTTTCCCTCCTGTGTAGCCCCATGATCCAAATATTCCCAGGATTTTTTGCATGCTTTTTCAATTTATGCCACCAGCTGTAATTTCAGTATCACAGCAACCAGGCAAAATCTCACCACTTTCAGCAGCGCCCTGCCAGGTTCTACTCTTTATGAGCCCTGAAGTTTACGGAGGTGGTACCTTTACCTCCGTCTGCTGTTGCTTTGCAGATGCATTTGCTTCTGAAGGCTAAAAGTGCATTGCTTTTTTTAAAGTTTGCCCTATTTACATATTTCATTTGTCAGTGTATGTGAGTCTCTCATAACACTTCTCTTTTAGTTAAACCACAATTTTCACACAGCACTTTCTTTGTTACCTGAATACATTTTTGTGCACTTTTTTTCAGACAGCAGGAACCCAGACAAACAAGTGTTAATTCCCCATGATGTTTTCCAGCTGACAGGCCTAATTGATTTGATTTCCACTGTTTTCACAAGTGACCCCCCTCAACCCGTCATCACCACTTCTTTTGATACCTGAGCTTTACTTTCTACTCTCACATTCCACTTCAACAAGTAATAAAGAGCTTATTAGGAAGGAAGAAACTCATTACTCGTTTTCTAAACTATGCTGCATGTGCAGCAGATTCAGAGTTATAGCCCTGTATTATTGATCAATACAAAACATTTACTTCTATTAGGTTAATAGCATCTTTTATCATCAGACTGAAGTTAGGAACCTGTTTCTCTGTGTTCTGCTACCCACGCTCGAGCTAGGCTAGACAGAGATAAAAGACAGCTGAGTAATATTTTCCTGAGATCCCTGATGATGCACACAGATGGCCTGTAACAAATGAAATATGCAAGGTGACAGCTGGAGTTCTCCTCACTCCAAGTTCAACTTTTATGGCTTAGAGAGTATTTCAGTCCTTACATCAGAGCTTCATGGTAGAGAGAGAGTTGTTTTCTTACCTGTAACAGGATTTATGAACCTTTGCCTATCATGGCCACTAATGGTTGCAACTGGAAGTAGTCTGTACTGAAGTACTGTACTTCCTTACTTCATTGAAAAACAGCTGGGAAAAAAAATGTATTAAAAAGAGCAAGAAAGGCTATGCAGGGCTTGAGAAATCCAAAAAGAAGCACTGAAGAAGTTTGTTATCTGCATGAAATGAAATACAAGTGTGAAGAATCACAATAAGGATTTTAGCATATGTAAAAACAAGCAAACAAAATTCAATACATATTAAGTCAAGTGAAAGATTACATCTTGGTAGCACAGGAAAAAAAAAGTCCTTTGGAATAAAGTAAAACCAGATATGTTTACAGTGCTTGAAAGAAACAAATACATTTGTTCTGGCCTATTAATGTCTTCTCTGAGACAGCCTTATCAGATCACAGTCCAGCTGGTGACTGTGTCCATCAAGTTCACTTTTGCTAATGTATTAAATAATCTGACCATAATGCCTGTCTGTGGATCATAGTCTGGTGAGCAGGAATTCATCCAATTTGAAATGAACATAGTTTTAAACACATAACTCCTAGCCCTCATAACTCTTGGTGTCTTAGCTTACTGGCAAATCATCTTAAAACAATTTATCTTCTGCAAGAAGAGAAGAGTCAAAAAGTGACATAGCTCTGTTAAACTGCAAAACAGTACTTGTAAAGCAGAGGTTCTTTAACTGCTTGCGTGCCTGCCTGGGAGCAGCTCACTTGTGCCAATATCAATGTCCTCAGGAAGATGCAGTTGCAGAGAGAGAAAGATGAAAAAACCAAGCCAAAACAACAAAAGCAAGCTGCCACCTGGGAACTGCCATCCTTCCATGAAACTGATGCATCGTTCCACCAGGGAAAGGGTGGCCATGGACAGTGGCTCTGCAGGAGAGTGCTCTGCTGTGCAGATGTCCCACTCCTAAGAAATACAGGGCACTTTCACCAGATTCCAGGAGAGAATAGGACAGTGGACTTCCTTGGCCAAAAGCGGTGCCAGGTAACCCAGGGGTAAGGGACTGGGCACCCCCACAGCCCTAAGACAAAATTAGGCCTCAGACCCAGTGCTGCTGGTTGCACTACCAGTATGAACAAAGAACCCCATTAGGAGGGGTGAGATGAAGAGAAAGTGAGAAGATAACACCTTTGAGGAGATATTGTGGGAGCTGAGTGGGATCGTAGGTTATGACACACAGATGATGAACGAAGTAGATTTGGTGGCTCTGAGCAACTGCTGAACAGCACATGAACCTAGCACCATGCATGTCATGTCTTCAGAGTCAGATTGGAAGGAATCTCTCTTAAAGTTTCCAGATTAGTCTTTCTTGGGCTGTACTATTTACATAGGTGTGTATCAATTCTGCAGCTTCACCCGATTGCATAGTTTTGAAATAAATCAATATATTATGTGTGTATATAAAAGATACTGTATTTCTATATATAAACCTAAGCCATTTCCTGTCTATATGGAAAGTATGGCTATTGTCTGCTTTGTGAAAAAAGAGAAAAAAATAAAAGGATATGCTCCACTTTTTCCATTTATTGTCCAGAGTATACCATCATATCAAATGGTTTTTGATTGAAAACAGCCTCTTAATGCATTACAAGTAAAAATAATCTATTATTGTGTAATATATGATATTCCCTTTCCTCTTCAAGGCAAAGCAGTGCTTGCAAATATGTCTAGACAGCATGATGGAAAAGCGCAAATTAGCCTTTAACTATTGCCACCCACTTATCAGACAAACTGGAACAAAATTTAAGATATTTCAGTCTCAACTCTTTGCATGACATCTATAAGGGGGAGTGTCTCTCACAGACACGAAAGCTTTGCTGCTTGCCACAGAGCAGAAGTATCAAAAACTTTGTTACAAAAAGCATGACTAACATACCTTCATGGCCTGATGAGAATTGCCAAGTGACAGATATGCCAGCGTTTCATGTAAGCAGTGGCATATCCCATGTATGGACAGTGTTAGCAAGACTTTTTCCCATGCTGCAGATGAATTAGTCACCTGCTGATGTTCAGACATCATCAGAATTCAGAATCTTTTTGCCACATTTTAGAGGAATGCTTTTAAGTCCTGACTTCATCCTTCTACCCCACACCTGACCATTTTTAAAGAAGTTTCTTAACTCCCTACACTTGCATCTGGTAATGAAGTTGACTTTGACAAGGTTTGCTTTGCAGAAAGAGCATTTTCTTCCTTTGGCACACCTCCTTGCTACCTTGTCATGGCAGGAAATCAACTTGTGTTGAGGAGTCTCAGGATGCAATGTGCATCTTGGATAACAGCATTTTCTTCCCACCTCTAGACAATAATGACAGGGTAAAAATGGTAATGGAAAGAAAGAACAGCAGAAGGACAAGAGAAATCAGTTGTTGAACCAAGAGTTTTTATCTGATGTTATTTATTTCACACTTGCAAAGTACTTTGTATTTATTATTCAGAAAGTGTTAGTCTTCCGTGTGATGAAAAGAGAAATAGTGAATCAACAAAGAAATTGGTGATTTTTGTATAAATGGCATGCTGTATGATGTTTATATAGTTTGCAAGCACTTGCATGTTTTCATCTGTACATATAGGCATGGTGTGCAGGAAAAGTGATAGACTCTGGTCCCAGAGAAGTTACAGAAACCTTGTCACATTTTCTTGCCTGAATGCTCAGACACTGTGGTGGTGAAAGCCAGGCATTGGTTGGGATGTACAAGCCCTGTGCAGGAGTTGGGTACTGGAAACATACTGCCATCCACCTTAAACCCTTTGCCTTATTGTTTTGTCTTCTTCATCTACATAAACTTATCCCCGGGCAGGTGGATGGACAGGTAGCAATGCTAAACTATGTTTTAGTCTAACACCTACCAATGAATGAGTCAGTCAGGAAGATGGATTTGTTTGGGTGAAAGAACCCAATAAATTTGCAGTCATCTGTAGCCTATGAGTCAGCACAGACTAAACTCGCATTCCACACTGACGGAAAGTCTCTTATGTACACATATATGTACACCCCCCCATACATATGTAAGCATACATATGCACAGATCACAGAATCACAGAATCCCAAGGGTTGGAAGGGACCTCAAAAGATCATCTAGTCCAACCCCCCTGCAAGA
>JAVHNF010056509.1:74958-87384 GCA_034783455.1 Micropsitta finschii
GTTTGTATATAGGTTAGGTGTTACCACAGGGGTCATCCTTTTGGCATGTGCCTTTTTCACAGCGTGTCTGCCTCCATCCTCATCCATGGACGTGCAAAGCAGAGGCCAGCCACACGCTTTGAAGATGTGCTGGGAAGGGTGAAGGGCGTTTGTGAAGATGCAGGCATTGCTACAAGCAATGAACATTCAACCAGGCTAATGCCTGTGGTTGCATCCCAACTCCTGTCTCGCTTGCAGACTCTTGTTAGGAGATCCGTTTGCCAGGATGCACTGAATTTCTTTGGAACAAGGTCATTCCTCTTTACTCTGTCAGGAGGTAAAGTACATGCACATGAATGCATAAAGGCTCTTTGCAGAGCTTGTGTGGTTCCTGCTACTGTCCTAGTAGCAAGGCTGGAGGCAAAGCCAGTGACTACAGAGGAGAGCCTACCCTGCCACCTCTCTGCACTCCAGTCAGCATAGCAGAGGTGGCATAGAAAGAGGAGGACTGTCTCAGAGCACACTTAACCTCCCACACAAGGCAGAGGAGAAGCAACTACTCCGAGCAGTAGCTGGGTCAATGCCTGAAGCCAGGCAAAACCAGGAACCTCCTGGCTGGAGCCCAGGGCACTGCAGAAGGCAGGGAGAGATCCCAGAGCTGGGACCTGCAAAGCAGTGGCTGGAAGAGGCAAATCGTCCCCCTAAATTCTCCCTCCTCCCTCAGGCTTAACACAAGGGAAAGATGATCACTGATGTACAAGTGACAGGAGCCTTTAGGCATCAAGACTTTTTGCTCAGTCTTCCACCGCAAAGACGAACAGCAGCAAGATAGCTCTCAGCAACCCAGACAAGAACATTTTAGTGCATAATTATGGATGAGATGCAAAAGGACAAAAAACGAAGGAAAACATCTGTTCGTGTAGAGTTTATTGCCATTCACTTAAGAGGCCCATTAAGTGCCAGAAAAAGCTATTTATCCGTCTGTTTGAGGCAATTATCCTGCTGCAGATCTCTGTGGCAATTTGCCCTGTGATTATTCCTGGAGTGCTGACTCTCTGCAGATAGATACACCTACCACACAGGAAAAAGGCACAGACCTTGCCCACCAAGGTATATGGAGGGATTTTCAGATGTGGAGCAGCCAGTGCTTCTCAATGTCTTTAACTCACACTTTACCTCTATGGAGAAGCGGGTTATTTCTTGGAGTCAGGCGCCTCAGCCTTTTTCTTTCAAAAATCAAAAGGAGCTTTTTTTTATTGAAAACACACCTAAAAGGGTGATTTTTTACAGAAACACCTAAAAGGTCTTTCTGTAGCCACTTCCTTGGCTGCCTTCATGCCTGCTCCTTGGTGGCATGTAACCTGATCTTGCCATACCCACTGGCTGTGGGGAGAGGCACACATTTCACCGGTAAAGTCAGGGTTAAACTAAGCATTGAACTGTCCAAGAACTGACTTCCTCGACAGCTCTGATTCAGGCTCCCAAAAATGCTCTGCATGGTGAATCATGCTTCCTTCTGGAAATGACAGAACTTCCTCATCATGGTGTTCTAACTTGCCCTCTTCTCGTCTCCGGTGCTATCAGGAAAGGATTCAATTGCATACCACAATTTTTCCATGGTCGGCAGGGGGGTGCATCCTTTTTGAAGAGGAAGAATTTCTATGAGTCAAAGGATGACAAACTGAAAATTAGTACCAGCTACAGAAATAAATGACAAACAACAACACACAGCCCTGTAGAGGTGGCCAGTGGGTGTATATTGGATAATTGCCTTTCTGGCAACTTCAGTTGACTATTACAAGGCGAACTTGCTTTTCACCACTGAAAGTAGTAACAAAGTTGAAAACACTAGTGTTAGTCTGTCTTTCTTGGTCTGGTTTGACAGGTCCTGTCTCCTTGCAAATCAGGTAAGGCGGTGCTGTACATGAAAGGATCCTGTGTCCAGCCCAGCTTTGAAGGACCATGGCATTTGCCATCTGCAGTACAAGGGTGTGGGGAGGAGGAGGAAAAAGGGCAGTGTTTCTGGTGGCTTGTTCCAATCAGGCTTGCACAGCAGACTGGTTCATAGCCATTGCGATGACAGCAATCTACAGAGACAGTTTGCTGCACATAACTTTAAAATCAAAACAACAACCTCCTTCTTTCACCCCTACGCCCCGCAAACCCCTTTGATTTACTGAACAACACACAGTTTGGATAAATACCTTACCATATGGTAAATGATGGCTTGCACTGGAAACCACATTTTAAGCAGCTCTTTTTGTTTCTTTGTATACAAATTTTTAACTCTCTCAGAGCCCCAGATACACAGTCTGTCTCGTCATTATTAGTTGCCAGGCTTTGGGCATTCCTGGGATGAAATCCTGTTCCAACCCAGATCAGTAGCAAAATCCCACAGGAATAGATTGTCAACCTTATTTAGGCATAATGTAATGGGAGGGGTTGGACATCAAAAACTGGAGAGTGGTTGAAAGGAAATATAGAGGCAATTACTGTGACTTCCTTAGAGCAAACTTACCTTCCTTACCTAGCCGTATTCCATAGTCAGCAAAACAGTATGTACTTGACAGGAGAGAGGAGTAAATAATACTAAAATCTGTACCATTTAATGCATTTTTCTAGATGAAATGCACTTTTTCAAGGCTAATTTAGGAACACTCACTGCTGTTGAGAATTAAGTTTGTATTCCTGCTCTTTACATTTTCCCTCGGAAATGGTATTATTTCCATATTACCATTTCATTTCTTTGACATGGTTTGACTTGCTGCCCATAGATAGAGGTGAGCATAAAGAAAAGAAGCTAAATAAATGCTTGGTCCACCTCACCCAGTTTTGGGTTCCCTGCTGCACAAAGTAGGTTTAATGCACACCGAAGGTGGCAGTCAGGGAACACAGAAGTGGAAGAAAACTTCTGAACCACATAGTCCAGCCACAGGCAGAGCCAATGTAGAGTCCTTTTCATAAATCGGTCAAGTTCTACCCTGAAATGAAGGTGTTTTGCTGTTTCTTGAAAGTTTACCCCAAATCTTACTTCTCTAAGTTATCCTTTTCTGATTTCCTCCACAAGCTGCTCTGTGGCCAGAACAGTATTTGTGGTATCTGTTTTAACTAAAAACCTGCTAGTAACATCAATCCTTTAATTTAATACATAAATTTATTAATATAAAACATAAATTTAATGATTCTGGGTAGCAGATGATTCAATCACAGGAGTAATATTCCTTAAAGTGACTAAAAGTCCTTAAAATGCCTATATGGGCCATGCAAAAATTCCTGTACAGGAATAGCATACATAATGAAAGTCACCTGCTTATTTGTGACCCTGAAACCATGAACATTTAGCAGACTGATCTGGAGCTGCAAAGCATGGAGTAGGTATTGAATCCCAAGGACTGATAATACTCAGCAGTTTTGCAATCAGAGAGGACCTTGCCAATTTGCTGATTCATTTCCTTTGGTCCCTCAGATGTAAAAATGAGAGGTCTAATCCCACTGCCACTGTACAGAGTATGCCTCATCGATGGTGTCCAAACCAAAGTAATCTGAATCTAATGGGAAAATTCACACATCAAAAGTATGTACACTCATGGAATAGTAATTGAAACAACATTCAGAAAGAACATTTGGTATTTTTATTTTATTGGTTTAAAAACTAGTCTTAATGCAGAAAGGCTTTTTTTAAACCACAAAGAGAGCGCTGTGGGAATTAGAAATTATCTATTTTCAGCAGCAATGCTTGTTGCATTTTTTATTCATCTGTCTTTCAGATGAGGGGTTGAGCCCAATTTTTGTATAGCTGTTGGCAAATCTCCCCTTGATTGCAGTGGAAGAGGCTGATTGTTCAACTTTGGAAGATACTTCAGATGTCTTCTGTCACACGATAAACACATGAATAAGAGCTTGTTCTAGTCAGATAGCCTGCAATACAAGACCAAGGATTTGTTCGCGAGAGAGGGAGAACTCAGTTTACGGGAGAGTGCAAGGCTTACATTGACAGGAGTGGCACAGCAGGGTGCAAGGGGACAATGCAACAGACCAGTAACAGCTCTTGTCACTGTGGTTGTAACCCAAGATGAAGACCTGAAGGCAGCAGTGGTGGCCAGAAGGAGCTTTGGGGTTGGGAAAGTGCTGGCTGGAGTGGGGAGTGGAGGACATACTCCCAGCACCAAAATGTCTCCTTATAACTCTGATGGGTCATACAAAAACGTTCTGTGTTTGGGTAACGCTTGCTTGGTTATATAACATACAGTACTTACCAATGGTGACATTCATTAATGTAACTGCATACAGTGATTATGGATTTAGAGGGCCTGTTCACTCTCACCTCCCTTAACATCTATGAATACCACAGCAAGTAGAAAAATACCATAAAAATTCACAGAAAGGCTTTTCTCAAAGTGCTACCCTGGAAAAGGAAAAATTCAGCTGCTCTGTGAGCTGCTTAAGGAGCAGTGAGCTATCTTCAGCAAAACTGTCGAAATCAGAATCACAAAACTTCTCTGTCACTTATAGTGAACAAGCTGGTCTCTCTCTTCTACAGATCCAGATGTGTACAAACACATAACCACAGTTATAAGCTTTTATTTTTCAAACAACTCCTCTCCCTTCTCCTCCGGCCCTCTTCACATGCACACTTTCAGGCTCTTTGCTATTCTGCTGACAGATGCACTGACTCTGCCCTTGCACACACACAGATGTAAAATGTCATGCAAACCCAGGCCCACCAGAGCTGCTCAGTGCCCAGCCAGCTGCTGCCACAGAAGGAGGCTCAGTGAAGAAGCTGCCTCCAAACCATGGCTTCTCCTAGCTGTCAATGTGCTGCTGACTCCTTGACTGTGGACTCATCCACTGCAGTCCCATGAGACCCCAACACAGGGCTGGAGCAGGTCAGCACACAGCCAAAATGCCTTCAAAAGGTTGCAGCATCTACTCCTGGTGACTCACTAAGACTTCACCAAATGAACCGGATCCTAAGTGCTGAGCTACTCTGCCAACCATGTGCAAATGGAAGAAAAGGGATGGAGAAAGTTTTGGTGATTATTTTTTTTTTTTTTTTTTGTACAGAGATTAATTCTGAGTCAAAAAAAAAAATGGGTAGAACTTAAAAAGATAAAGCTAGCTGGATAGCAGCCGGAGCCCACGAGACACCATGTTGTTCTCACTGTAGAAAGATGGTTGTGAGAAAATCAGAGGAAGGAGTGACAAGTGGGTGGTGATAGTCTTCACTGCAAGAGTAAGGATGTCCAAATAGTGGCACAGAGAGACATGAAGAAAAGAGAATGGAGTTGTGGAGAAAGGTAAGCAAGATCTGATGAATGATTCTGGAGGAACTGAGCAGCGTAAGAGAGTACCACCAGCACCCACCATGCTATTGCGTATGTGTTGCTGGAGAGGAAAGCAGGGACCTAAGTCAGGAACCATGTCTCAGAGGTACATCTGTTTTGGTGTTCCCCTTGGCCATACACCAATTGTCTTACCCTGTTCTATGACATGAGAAGAGCAGCTGGGCCAGTGATCTGCAGAGCACTCTGTGGTCTACTTTTTTTCATCCTGGCCTTTCACTAATCCTTCTCAATATTCACTGTGGGAGACAGAAGGAGAAGGTGAGATTTGAGGTCTGCTCAAGTTTGCTCTCCATAAGGAATGCTTCTGAAGCAGGGAGGTTGATTTCTTCTGTCCTTCAGTGAGCTATTCATCATCATTTGTACTGACAGGGTGCTGGTGAAGACCGGAGGCCCAAGGTGATGACCAGGGTGTTTCTCCACATTAGTCAGAGCTAAGCCTCAGACAGACTGTAGGCTTTGGTGAACCTGCAATCCTTTGCCAAGGTAAATTTGCCAGGTGTTACATGCTAGAATCCAGGAAAAGTAAATCTAGTATAGCATGCTAGCACTTCCAGTAGTGCATGCTAGCTGCTTTACCCACTTTTCCAAGTGAAAAGCTGTTGCAAAAACTCCAGAAAGTTGAAGGCTACATTGAAGGTTTTTGTTTTCCACATAGAATGCAGGATATGCTCATATAACATAGGATATTCTAGCATTTCTAATAATAAATCAAATATGTGCCCAGAAGTTAGTTTTTTGAGATGCTCACATTTTGGGCATGAATCCTTTCAAAATATTTCCTCAGGCAACCCCTAACTTAGGACTGGAGAGTTTATCTTAGTTAATTCTCACTGTTTTAAAAGGGAAAAGATTGTGGGGATCAGATCCTTAGCTGTTGTAAACTGGCACTGGTCCACCAACCTAAATAAACTTTTGAGTTCATATACTGGCTAGAGAGACTCTGGCCCTATTCTTCAAGTACTTAATCCCACATATTTTCACTGTATTGACAAGGATCAGTTTAGCTTGAATGAAGAAATACAGCTGTATCTTATTGTCAAGTTGCTAGCAACAACACTTGAAGCATACTTGTGATCCTCTGTACGATCAGTGTTTGACATCTAAGTAAATGTTAGAATGGATTTCTCAAGCTGATAGCTGAGACTGATCAGTAATGTTATATTTTGTGTCTAAAGAAGCCAATCATAAATACCTGTTAAATAAACTGCTTCTGGGCAACAGCTGGCGAGGAGTGATGACTTTTGCTCTGCACTAAGTATCTTACCTATGTGTCTTATTTTCTGCACATTTTCAAATCCACTGATAACGTGGAAACTGTGTAAGATCTGTGGTGCTAAATGTGTTGCTTAGACTGTGCTTCCTCTAGTTGCCAAGGAAAGGTTCACTTCAATTTAATGTTAGTTACTAATGAATGGGTGGCCTTGATTTATGCTTCCTTGTGATGTACTGTTGGCAATTGCCCAAACTGCTATTTTTTCTTAGTGCTTCACTAATTAGTGCAAGGATGTAAATTGGTAAAACCTTAGTATCAAGAAGTCAGAAATGCTGGGTTTAGTCTATCTAGTTTGTATGTGTAAATCTCTATTCCTGAAATGCATCATCTTTTTGAAAGGCAGCCTTGCTTAATAAGCATATTTAAGAATGTTAATTATCATGGAGGCAAAGTTCATGACTTTATAGCCTGATGTGAATTTGGTGCTTAAAACAGGAATTAAACTATTTAATTATTTTTGAGGCATATAAAGCAACCTTCCAAAATTTACAGCATTTATGTGTTATATACAGAATGAATTTTCAGAAAATCAACATAGCAAAGTATGAATTAGTAAGATTTAAAAAAAGAAAAAAATTAAACACATGCTTTAAGAATTTTTTACCACCATCAGCCAATGAGATCTTGACTTACATAATTCAATTTAGAATTACCATGTGGCTAATACTCTAAAAATGCATTCTTTCTTTCATCTGAAGGTTCCTCTTCCAAAAGAGTTAAATAACATTATATTCTGGAGATTGCCACAAACAACTTTCCTCTTTGCAAATAGCTGTTGCTGCTATTATTACCAGTGCTAGCAAAGCACAGGAAAAAATACTTTCTGTCTCAATGATCCCTACTCCCTGTCCAGTGGGAATGAAACCTAAACTGATGTGGAATGATGCTGTCATTAGGGACCGTGTTCTCAAAAAAACCCAAAATGGTGTGCTCTTTGAGAGTTATGCAAGATGAAGAAGTTGTAGACATTTTATATACAGACCAATGTGTGTATATGCAGTCACCAGGCTGGCTGGCTAAGGAGATGCCTGCTTAGGCTGGAAAGGAATGCTGAAATTAATGTTAACCCTCCCCAAAAAAACGACAGCACCACCAGCACAACAATAAAAGACACTGTCACATGATGACTTCCTCGGCAATGAGGACTGGGCACAAAAGAGTCTGTGTTTGTAGATGCAGAAGTAGGGTATGTCTTATGAGGAGAGGCTTAGGGAACTGGGGCTGTTTAGCCTGGAGAAAAGGAGACCCAAGAGAGACCTTACCATCTTCTGGAACTACCTAAAAGGAGGTTGTAGCGAAGTGGGTGTTGGTCTCTTCTCCAAGTAACAAGCGATAGGACACGAGGAAATGGGCTCAAGTTGTGACATGGGATATTTTGGCTGGATATTAGGAAAAATTTCTTCAGCAAAAGGGTTGTCAAGCATTGGAAGAGGCTGCCCAGAGAAGCAGTGGAGTCATCATCCCTGGAAGTATTTAGAAGATGTGTAGATGTGGTGCTTAGGGACATGGCTTAGTGGTGGACTTGGCAGTGCTAGATCAATGACTGGACTCCATGATCTTAAGCACCTTTTATAACCTAAATGATTCCATGATTCTATGTACTCTTAGATGCCTTAACTCTTCACAGTTTTGTTTTTGTTTTCAGTTTTTATGCTAACTGTGGCACATATAGAATGATTTTAACATACAACATAAGAATTTTTATTTGTCTGAATTATAATACACCATATGTGAATGCATCTGTTCTTCACTGTATTACATTTATTATTTGTACTATGGTGGGGCCTCAAGTTTCCACCTCAGATCAGGGTTCCGACTTGCTAGGCAATGCAGAAACACATAATGGGAAACACTCCCTGCCTCGAGAAAAACATACTCTAGATTGACAAAAACAGCTCAGGGTAGGAAAGGAAAACAGAACCAGAATACTATTCCATGGTAGTTTAACCTCATCTAAACTGAAGTTGCCATGGTCCCACACCTCAAACACAGACCTCCAATTGCCCATTCAGTGGCTTAAACTGGCTCAGGGCTTGAGTAACTGCATCATAGCAAGAGGAGTAGGACTGACACAAAATTAATCACCTTTTTCTGGTAAAGTCAGTTTAGCAGAATTAGCTCCCTGAAGTGATTCACAGTGCAGCAACATGAGCACCAGTGCCAGCACGAGGGAAGGGCCATGGAGGGACAGTGGAAGAGCAACAGCCCTGCTCTATGTTGGCATAAGCTGCCATGGAAGCTCACATATGGGAAGGCTGCACTGGGTGCATTTCTACAAGCTCAGTGCTGAGTAGGAGGAAGAAGCTTGCAGTATCAGAGCTGCATAGCACCACACCACTCTCTGCACCATACCCTTGCTCTGAGATGCTGCAAATCTCACCTGTCCTAACTGCCTGGTGAAAGCTAAGCACTCCATGAAGGATCATTTGGACAGGATGATAGGACTCTTGCCTACAACAACAAGTAGGATACCCATGAGCGGAGAGATAAGAAACAGAGTAAATGCTGTGGCTTGTGCTAGCAAGTAGAGTTTGCTCAGGAACCAAATTTATCCTTCTCCTTCTTCCCTATATATGCATGTGTGTATGCACACACACACACACAGAGACGTACACACAAGCCCAGCATGACGATACAGAGGCACAGAATGGTCAGCAGTTCTGGATCTTCACAGCAGAAACTCAATCCTCCTGGGATTGGGTCACCAGGCCATGGTCAAGAGATACTATTTATGAACCCTTTGATGTAAAGTGCTATGTTACTATCAAATGGTGTGCATTACATACGTTCACGCCACAAAAAACTACAAGAATGGTTTCCATCCTCAAATCTGTGTGTGCTTTTTGCTCCTTTAATTTTCAATTTGCACTCTTGTTTTTAAAAGTCCACTGGGGCTTGCTCCATCTCAGCAGTTGGTTTCTTTCTTTGTCCTTCTATTGCAATCTGTTACCTCTTGTTATCTAGCATTATCCCTTTCTTTTATCCTTTATGTGGTCTTGCACGGTCACTGCTGCCACTAGGAACAAGCTGCCTGCCTCCAAGGGCATATCTTTTTTATTTATTTTTTTCTTAATTTCTAATTTTAAAACACATGTTTTCCTGTATTTATGATGCAAAATTGTTCTGTCCTTTTCTGCTATGGGCCATGAAGAATGCTTGCTTTAATTTACCCTACATGCTGTGCTGTTACATTCTTTTTGTCTGTAATTTATGCCACATACTGTGCTCTCCCTTGTATTATACAACATAAAGTTGCCAGATGGGTGAGTGCAACGCATACTTTAAAATGAAGGCTTTAAGGCAACTGCTTAATCTGAAGCTGCAGAACAAGCCAACACCAAAAAAGAAAGAGCATTTGAAAATATACCCAAACAGGTCAGTAGTTATTATGTGGGGCTAACACTCTGAGGAACGCTTGCTAATTAGCATATCATGCTATCAACTTTTCCTTGAGATTTATTTTTTTCCTGCTTGCTTTTAATGGTTTATGGTGGCAAAAGATGAAGCCAACAACAGAGCATTAATGGGAAAAAAAGGATATTTGGTCCTAAACTAGGAGCTGTCACTTTTCAGAATAAATTGGTGCCCGCCAATTGGAGATTTGTTTGGCTGTGGTTAGGGGGTCAGTTTGGCCAGGTTGTGGGGGAATCTGTAGACAATATTCAGCATAGAAGGGGTTTGTTGTTCTTATTGTTTTCATTTCTTTTCCTAGCAAAGGCCATATTATACATCCTTAGGGTTTATTTTATGCTGCAAGGCTAAGGTACCGAGGAGCTCTATGTAGCTCTCAGTTACCACTTCTCTATGCCTTACATGCTTCCCAGGGCACACCTCATTGTAGCAGCAGCATAGCCCTCGTCTTCCACCCCCCTGTGGTAGGTGGCAGGGCTATGTGCTGCTGCTGATCTGCAAAATTTGCTCTGCTGTTGCTGCCTTACACCATGCTACGCAAGACTTGGCTTCAGCACTGAAGTGCATGCAATCAGGCTTGTGGCTAGAGAAAGCTGGAGTGGACATAGAGGGGTCCTGCACTATCAGGACCAGTCCTATCACCCACCTTGGGATTACAGGTATGCTTATGAAATGCTTGATGGCGGATGCAAGGATATCCGGGATGATATCTTGGCTCTGTAGAAGCTGACAGAAAAATTCTGCGTTTGTTATGAAATAAGACTTTCTCCCTACTGATGTGTTCAGGAAGGCTGTGTTCACTTACACCACAAGGAAGCAAGGTGACTTGCCCAGCCAGTGCTCCAGCAGAAGGAAAGAGTGAGTGTCACCATGCATTTCAGGTGGGCTATTGGAAACCAGGATGGGATTACTGAACAGATGGTGTCGCACTAAGCTTCAGCACCATCACTCTCTGCTATGAGCTTTTTCAAAGAAAAACGTGAGGATGGGGAGAAAAATACGTTAGAATGTGACAAAATCCCACTGCGATATGGAAGGGCCAGTGGGAGGAAGGGACATGTGGAAAGAATCTATCTACATAGCAAAATGAAGGGATAGCACATCTATGCAAGCTATCACTGGTAACAGAAGCAGTGAAAATGTACTAACGTGGGCTTTTAATACACTGTTCATAATAAAAATGCAAGTTCTGATCATTATACTCTTCTGACAGCCTGTGCTGAAGCCTGCATGGCCTCACCTTGATGCTCTTGCAACTTGGGGTAGCTAGCTTGAGCTAAGATGGCCATGCTACTGCACACTTTGGTAATGCAGCAGACAAGGTGCCAGATGGAGCAAGAACCAGAAACTGCCAAGACGAGCTGGATTCTCTAAATGTAGACAAAAATACAGCTGTGAGCTCACAGCTGAGAAGTGAAGATGTAGGACCATGATTTGTCTTCTGACTTACCCTTTGATACCAAGGCTGGAGATGATACATGTATTGTATCACCCATAGCTAGGCTATGTATTTCAAATGGCCTGCTGTCCCACCTGGTGTAGCCTTAGTTGCTTGAACTATGAAACTGGCATCAGAAAGATGAGGAATAAAAAAACAATCATGTTGCTCATGTTAAGAGAGCAAGTCTAGCAGAACAGGGTAAGGCTGGTGCTGTAAACACTTCCTGTGCTCTCCTACACTGAGTAACATGCAGTATCTTCTAAGGACAAAGGTGCCTGGAGATATTTCAAGACCATTTCATTACCATTTACATTCAGATGTTTTAAGTCATAGACCAGAGCTTGCTAACATGGGTATTTGGCATTTCAAGTTCCCTTCTCACTTTTTTAAAATTCCTCCACCACTCTGAATGGTGATGGATTATGCTTTCGCTGAAGAGTATTAAAAAAAAAGGAAACCCACAAAGCCCATGAAGATCTTGTCTCTGATATAATGAGTTTCCTATTGACACTAATTTGGCAGTGTAATGGAACTGATAAATACATTCCACACTTGGTTTAACATGTCTTTAAACAATCAGGTTAAAGGACTGAGAGTAAATAAGAAGAACATCTAAAATAACTGCTTATATTTTTCCTTTACTTTCTATAAGGCTTGACTTTTTAATAATCAACCCATTTCTCCCATGCATTCTCATGCACTTGAGTAAGTTGGACACAATCCAGACATTGACTGCTTTGCAGAACTTGCTAAGTTTCTTTTTCTTCTAGAGTAAAAAGAAACTCAAGAAAGAGAAACCTAGTGCAATACTGCCTGAAAATAAGTACTACATCACAGGGCCTGAAAATAATAATATGTGCCTGTTTGTCATGGGTATGCTTCCCCTTTCTGTATGACAGCCATGTGTCAGTGCATCCTGTACGGTAGCTTCTTCTCTAAAGATACGTATGCATGTGTATATGCATAAATTTAACTTC
>JAVHNF010056509.1:87484-102428 GCA_034783455.1 Micropsitta finschii
GCATGTGTATATGCATAAATTTAACTTCTATTCAAGGCTTAGTCTCCATCAGTGCCTAACTTGTGGTTGCAACTTAATCTTGTTATTTGGGAATTGGATGCCACTGGACTGATTTATTAGTGAACCTCTAGTGCTAGTCCCACAGCACAGTGTTTCAAAAGTGAGAAATCAGAGCAGTGTTCGCCAAATTCCAAATCTAAAAATCTAATTTTCCGAACATGTCTAAACACCTTTCTTTACTGCCTATCGCAGTCAAAAATACTGCATTGGGTCAGACACTCCTGAATTGGTATTGCCCAAGGGAGAACATACTGGAAGATCCAAGACACTCAAGGAGCAGAGAGGACAGAGCCTTCTTTTTGGAGCTCTTGGCTCCCTTCATGAGGCCTGCTCTGACATCTCAGGCAATGTTTTCTTTCTCTGTTGTAGTGGTCTGAGAACAATGTATCTCCTTCAAGCTTTTCATTCTTTTGGTTTGAGTGTTTGCAGTGTCATCAAGAAGGATTGAGGCTGATACGTTAATTTTCATACCACTAGGATGTAATTCTCAAGAGAGAATTTTGTCACATGGTGAGAGAAGGAAGGACACATACTGGCTTATTCAAGATGAAATATTTCTATTTACATGACTAAGACTTAAGTTACATACCTGGGATAGCGTTCTGTATTGGCCTTAAAATTGATGTGAAGGGAACATCCTTAGTTTTGGCAAGGGTGGAAGTTCAGTGCATTTTTCAGGGATGAAACTCAGAAGAACAGAGAAGGTCAGTTTAACCTTGTGGTTGTGGTTACGAATGAGCAAGGAAGTTTAAATTACACTGGAGGACAGCTCCTTTAGTCACAGGAGCCTGTACCGCACTCTAGATCCTTTATAAATAAATACGAGAACTTTGTGTTTTTACAGCAATAAGCAAACTACTAAGACACAATGACTAGGTTATTTAGCTCTGCTGATGGTAAAGTTCCTTATTGGTACTCAAGATTACAGCTTCGGAGCAGTCTGTAAACAGAACAATGCATTTTTCACTAGTGTAACACAGTAGCTCTTCAGCAGCCCTCTCTCCTGCTTCCTCATAATTTTAAATAAGCATCAAGCAGAATAGAAAGAGCTAATTATGTTTGTGTTTAATCAGTCCAACATCTCATTCCAAATGTGATGGACTGTATCGCACGTTTGGCTGAATTCAGCAGAAGAACTGGTTTCCTTCACAAGCAACTCATACATCATACTCATAAGCACAGGATTGCTTGGACACTGATCTCTGCAAGCTTTCTTGAGGACTTTTCTATTTATTTCAGACTTGTGAACACTGATGGCTGAGATTCCTTGCTGCATTACTCCTGATTCACCTTGGGATCAACTGCACTTCTGATTATTCCGCCTCCTTTTGAAACCCATCTCTTGTACCACAGTCAACAATGCAGTTCTGTCTCACAAAATGCCTGCTTCCAATAATCTCCAGACATGGTTTTGAGCTCCTCCCTGCCACACATGTGCCCCGGCATTTTGTTGGACAATGCTGGTTGACTGTATGTGCTTGCTCAGCAACACTGGGTCCATTCAAACCTCCCTGAGTTTCTCAATCAACTTCTACATTGTTCCAAGAGCGGAGGCCTTTGACTGACTCACTGAAGCCCTATTAACTGAGTAATAGGACATTTCCCACTGCTTTACCTGGCACTTGTTTTCATTAAGTAATATTAAAGTTTTCATTAGTAATATAATCAGAAGTAAGTAAAAGCCTGAAATCAGTAACACTCCTACCAATTTATGTCACCAGTTGTAAGAAAGATCTGAATCAGACCTTTAATCTTTATTAGCCAGGTGATTAAGTACAAAATGACTTTCTGGGAGTGAGAGGAGATGTCCAAGATACATTTACCAAAACTGAGGTAGAAAATGCACTTATGTTTCAAATGGCACCTTGTATTAGGTGGCATTTACAAAAACATGTAACTGTACAATGTTGAAATGATGGGACAGACCTTCAATAAGTCATGTGCAAAAAAGGCCTTCTGTGAAGAGAAGCTGCACTTCAGGCATATTATTACTACTTAAAGTCAGCTAAAAGGGAAAACTCTCATTGCCAACTGTGACAGACTGCAGCACTGCACTAACAGGAAGGCTATTTTCGTTCTGAATTGGGAACTGGATTACTTACTGAAACAGTAGTTTTGAAAACTGCAAAACTATGTTCTTGTTCCCTTTGCAGGATGTTCCTAACTATATCCTTTTCACTGCACAGTTTCAAAGGATTGTGCTTTTGCTATATATACACACAGAGCACCTTGGTATCTGAAATTGCTTTTCCCCAATTTCTGTCTGGCTTGAACAACCATGACTTGTTTCCCATGCACCTCTTTCAATAACATCCCAGCAGCTGACAGCAGGCAACTTGGACCAGGCTTCACTGCAGCTTTCAGAACAGCTGCTGGGAAAAGGACAATATTTCTTAGCTACAGATGGGTACGCTTGCCATGGATGTTACAGTTTAGGGTCATGCTACTGCCCTACAGATACCTGCAGTGATATGCATGGGCTTTGGGTTTCATTCCTGGCTGTGCTGAAGTCACTTGAAGTTGTGCTACCAACTTCTTAATGAGTGCTGTGTCTTTAATTGACAGCACAGATATCCCTTCCTTGGTGGAAATTTTTGGTTTTCAGCTCTTTTCACATTCAGCTGCTGCTGAAGAAAATCCTTTTACTAAAGGAAACAAACAAACAAACAAAACTTCAATAAGCATGTAAGATAACCAATAGGGAAATAATTTAGATGATGCTCTGAAAAACAAATGCTAAAGGCACTTTTGCCATCTAAGCTGTGGTCACCAGAGAGGAAAGCATCCTAAGGTACCTTGGTGTGAGGGTAGGGAGACTGAGTCTTCTTTAAACCTCTCAGATAGGAAGGGCAGCCAGCCAGCCCTTCTCAACTGGCATAGACCTGTAGGTGCTTCCTCTGCATTAGGAGGACTCTCCCACATCAGGAGATACATGATTGTGCCCTTGAAGAGCAACAGAAAAAACTCCACTCACATTTCACAACATAGTCCAGTGAAGGCTACTGTCATGCAAATTTCAGTATCTCTACAACAGCTGGTGCTGAACCTGGACAGCCTTGGTATCATGGAAATTATCCACTTGCAGGGTCCACAAATGCAGATTCAAAGCCCTCATCAGCCTCCCACTGCCCTGCCTTGAGAACACAATCCTTGGGGGAAAGTTCTGCTGCACTTAAATGAAACTTGACTTGCACATCACTTGTTCAGACAAGCTATGAGTACATATGACTCATCATTTCCCTACTTTGTTTAGCCTGTTAAGCAGCCATCAGCATTTACATCACAACTGATCATAAAAGAGCAAAACCGATGTAGCAGTTCCAGCCTCACCCCTTGTGAGTTACTACAGAAAATTTGCAGTCCTCCCCAGAGCTCTCCACTGTAATGTCCCCACTTGGAACATTCAATGGAGAAAACATGCTCAGGGTTCTAAATGTCTTTACATTTCTTGCGTGTGAATTTTTCTCTGTTCAGTGATATCCTTTGGCTTCCCAGTACTTGCAGTTTTGGGGGAACAACAAACATGATGACCTGTTGTGTTGGGCAGACTAGAGCAACCCAAAAAACAAGTTCATCAAACTTGAGCAACTTAGACAGAAGCCTCAATGCATAGGCACAAAAGCTTTCTTGCTCCCTCAGGCTGACCCAAAAGCTCCAACTTCAGCATCGCTCTGTAGCCAGGCAGCACCACAGTACAAAGATGGCATGGTGAAATGCCACATCGAATTAGCTTTAACTGCAGCAGTTTACCTAGGTCAGCTACGTAACCCTGGGTGCATTTCACCTTGTGTTTGTCCTCTCTGCTAGAACCATCCTGCACAGCGAACTGCAGTCACAGCACAACAAAGCCACAGTGGGCTGAGATATGAGATCCTGATGTAGCTTTGGCATGGTGCTAGAGCTGGCCCTACAGAATGCTCTGCCCTCCTTAGTGAGTACAGGCTGCCACTGTTCCCCTGTTCTTTTGGAAAAAAAGTTTCACTGGCAAACACAACCTGAGTAATTTGGAAGCAAACACAAGCTGAAATGGCAGGAGGTAGGGCATGAGGGACTCATTTTCAATTGGAGCCATGAAGAGACTTGTGTGCATTTCATACTGTGCAGAGCAAGTGGTCTGACTGCAGCCCTTCAACACTGCAGCAGTCTTTGCAAAAAATCTTGTTTCCTTTCTTTGCCTCCCCACACTACTCAATAAATTTTTAAATAAGTTCATATAGTTTGAAGGTTTTTTGTTTGTTGTTTTTTGGGGTTTTTTTTTTTTGTTTGTTTCGTGTCTCAGAAGGAAAAAAGGCTTGTTCTGGCTTTACAATCCCATGGGCTCAACATGTTTTCCTTTAAAAGTTTCACTTGAGAGAAGATCTTATGTTCAGAGGACTATAGATGCTGGGGTTATAAGGCACGCACTATATAGGGCTTGAGTGCCAGCTATCCTGGGCAGATGTTCCTGAGCTTCATCCTGTCACACAGTACATGTGCATTAGTGATAGCTGGATGGATAAATATGTGCACAACCACACACATGCAACTGGAGCACTGGACTTAATTTTTCTGAAATGACCCAGTTTGTCAAGGAACCCAGGAGAAGCAGACAGAAAGTGTGAGCATCTTGCTATAAACAGCAGCTAGGGAGGGAAAGAGAGATTCCAATCATGAACAAGAAATCCCAGCAGCAGCTTCACTTGCTTCCTGATGACAATAAAAGTAAGTGCCTTAAGAGTATCCCTGTGTGGGGAAGGCCCAAGAGAAGGATTAGAGGGTACAGAAAGTGTCAGACCTGAAAGGAGAGAAATAGGTACCATTAAAAATGGGGATCTCTGGAAAGTATTTGGTTTATTAATGATGTTAATTAAAGCCAGGTCTGAAGTAGGGTTTCAGGGGCTACAAGTTGCTGTTGTTACATTATGGACTGTGTTGCAGTCCATGCCATTGCTAAAACTGACTTAATAAACTTTGCTTGGTGGTTACGTATTTTTGGAGGCAGCTGCCTCAGTAGGCTCCTACAGTTTCAGGACTGTCCATCCCCACATTCTTCTTGCCTTCCACCCCAGGCACAAGCCAGTGTCTCTCACTCCTAGAGTGGCAGGTTGGATGGGTAGCCCTGTAAGTACTTACAGCCATCCCTCTGGTGCAGAGGCAAAACGTTAGGGACCTACTGAAGAAAACAGAGGTGCAAATCATAGAAGCAGATAGGTTGGAAAAGACCTTCAAGATCAGAGCCTGTCCTTGAATTTAGTTATTATGAGCTGTTGTACCACTGTAATTTTTCCTAATTAAACGAAACCAGTTAATTAAATATGCAGAAAAGGCAATTCACTTCTTTTCCATGACAAATGATCAGTGGATGCACCAAATATCTTTTGAATAAAAAACACAAGAAGAAAGAAAATAAAAAAAAAAAAAGTTTGTGTGGGGGCAACGCTTTAATATTCCATCACTTGGTTTGCTTCCTTTTTTTTTTTTTTCCTCTCCTAACAGCAAAAAAAAAATAAAATAAATAAATAAATAAAAAAAAAAATCAGCATTTTCTTTTTCTTTAAATAATCATTCTTGCTGTTGGGACAACTCCCTTTTAAGGCCATTTTTTGCTCAGAGAGAATGTTGACTGCACTTATAAACACCCACTTCCTAGGGTTTATAATAGTAACAGCAACATAACCTGAACTATAGTTTCAGCAACATGCAACAAACACGTTCAGACTAAGCCTGGCCTACCAGCTTTTTCAGAATGCTTCGGAAGTGTTGGCAATGCCACTGCGGTTTTATTTGCTGTCCTCACAAAGTCACATCTTTGAAAACCTCCTGTCTTTCTCCTGTGCTTCTTCCAGCTCTAAACTGCACAGGGAGAGTATTTGGATGGTGCAATAAACACTGAAGCAGGAAAATGCCACCTCCTTTATAACTTAAGAATTTTAGGTGGGTGCAAACTGTGATCATAAAATTCCCAAGAACTACAGGGAAAACCAGATCTCACCATATGCGTTGTTCTGCTCAAAATACCCATTTTAACTCCAGGGAAGGTTGCAAAAAAGCCTAATGACTTTTCAGCTGTTAGGCTGCTATCCTATTACTGTAATCTGGTTAATTAGCTTGGTACTTTGGAAAAAGATCTGGTGTAATGGGGTAAAAATAATTTCCACTTCAAAAGTATACACTGTAGTTAAACAGAAGTTCAGAAAGATTAGACATACAGACAGCAACCTCCAGAAGTACCAATGACTTCCAAATATACCTGGCACTTACAGGCTATCACCACTGAGACAGGGAATCATATTGGTGTCAGACCTTCAGTGGCCCCATTAGTGACTGCAAATACGTCCACCGTTCCAGTCATGCAGGTTTAGAACTGCTACGTTGTATTTAAGCCATTGCCTATGTGTTTGCTCCCAAGATTTTGTGCTATGGCCCCCCCTTCGCCCGGAGCAGGATGTGTAATTTCAGTGCAGTACCAGCTGAGCAGATCCTAAGGGCCCGATGGTGAACTTGTTCACATGGCCATAAATTAGGAGCAACTCCACTGCTGGTGGTGACGCCAAAACACACAAGCCTGGACTCGGGTTCTTCATACCTATTGCATGGTTTCTAAGTGGATGGCTGGGAGGCTAAACGTAAAATGATCCATCCCCACCCTCCTGGAAAAAAAATAGTTCAGCAAAACCCCAAAACAAACTCCCAACACATGGAAACACAAAAAATGTACAGGGTTGGGGGGAGGAGGGGAATCCTTGCTGAAAGCAAAGCAATCTTGTGCCAAATGAGTTGTCACGGCTTTACTATAACATTCCCACAAAGATGAACAGAATTTTCTTTATTGTGAAATCTTCGTTGTGAGCCTTGCTGCTCCTGGGAAAAGTCATATGTCAGAATAGAACAGTGTTTCCAAATATGACTAGTCTGAGCAGATAAACAATGCATGTCAACACAGCATTCAAGGAAGTCTCTATCTGTGGTTAAATCCTTTTCTAAGGGAGTTTATAGTCTTGTTCTGTTAGTACTACGCATCATAAATACCTATGAAGGTGCTTGCTTTTGTACAACAGACCCTATATAACTCTATCAGCTGTGTCTGAAAACATGCTGCAGCATTATCTGCCAAGTTCATAACTCAGTATTTCGTTTTCTCAAGACTCCGTGCATAAACTTACAAAATTAGTATTATTGTTCATCTAGAGTTTTTAACTAACTAAAAACCTGATGAACACTCAGGTTTGGTGTCTTGTACCTCCCAGATTGTGGCAGGGGGTCACTCTGGGGTAGGGAGTAGCAAAGTTCGGAGGACCACGAGGAAGAAGGAAAAAGATTCCAGTCCTGTGCCCTCTCACCTTACAGAGACTAAGCTCAGCCTGTCCTTCAACAGAGGTGAAAACATACTGTTAGAAGGAGGTCCTTGAGAACACCAGTGCAACAATCCTGTTCTTGAGACTGCTGCATCCAATAGCTCTTTAATGCAACATGCCTAGCAGTCCTGGGGAGAAAGTTTTCTACCTCAAGCCTCCCTCTATTTCAGTCATGTATGTTTTTACCACTAAAACACAGTTATTTCTTTGCAGCAGAGCAACATTACTTTACTGAAGGAATGCATCCCTTTGCTGCCAAACAATCTAAAACTTACAGGTCAGAGCAATCTACAGGTCTGGTCTGGGTCTCCCACTTCCTTGGGTTATACTCTAATTGATATAGGCTGTGGCAGTAAAGGCAAGAACTCTCTCTTCTGATCAGCATCCAAAGCCTTCCAAACCCCACATTCTTTCTTCTGCCTTACAACTTCTCTTACATATAGACACAAAACTTTCAGTTCTCTGCAAGTTTTGTAAAAGTACCTTCCTTCCATTGGGGCTGAGAAGCCACTCAGCATTTCAGAGACTTCCATTCAAACCTGGTTTTCACTTGGGGAGGGGGGGAAGGGGGAAAAGGCTGGTCCTTAATTTCACTATGCCTCAGCTCCCCATCCACAAAACAGGGACGTTACAGGGCAGATGAACATCCCACACACTTAGAACGTGTTCTGGACAGCAACTTTCATTTGTGGTTCTGCAACACAGCAATAGCTTGGATTTAAGAGAGCACATTAAATCTCCCTGTCCCTGTTGTTATGAAACTGAAGTGAGTTTGGCTATTGGAAGATGTTTGGGTCTTTTCCATAACACTATTAAACATAAGGAAAACCAGAAGCTTGATGTTCTATTCCACCATGTAAATCCATGTCTTTCTGAATTACCAGAAAGTTCACTTGAAATGAAAACCTTCCATAAAAATTTGGCTTCCAAAATATGTTCTAACCAGTACCTCAAATCCTTTTTCATCGTTATCCACCATCACCATTATCACTATGGTGGGGTACCACTAACCTTTGAGAATAGCATAAAAGTTTCAGGGGACTCATAACAAGACCAATGGGATATCCACAACATGATTAACATACTTTATTGCTCTTGAAGCTTCAGAGACTTCTGCTCTGCTGCTGCTACAGCCACATACAGTGACCATCACAGGACTTCAGTTATATCTCTCTTACTGCATCAGGTAAGCCACAGTAAGCTGTTAATAAAGTGTGATTAAATACCCATACTAGGTTAGTTCAACAATTTAACTTGCATTTGCCTGAAAACTGATAGTTCCATTTAGCAATGAACTCACCACAAAAGAACACCAAAATGTGCAACTCAGCATGCCAGCATAAGCTGTACCGATAGCTGAAAGCAGCTAAACATCTATCAGCAGCAGTCACACTCCTCAGGAAGCTGTCAGAGCCCAGGACCAACTGCATGACAGGAAGGATCAAGAACCTTCTGCAAAGCATGCAGACAGGCCAATCAAGAAGAGGTACCACTTTCACATCTTTATCTAGCTGATCTATCTGTAAGTAAATAGAGGAAAACGTTAGGAAGGGTTGTTGCAGCTCCTAGTCCTACAGCTCATGAGTCAGTTCTGAGGTAACCATGACAAACACTGCCACCATGCTTTGCAGCAGTTGCCTAGGCTTACAGACGTAGACAAAAGTCAGCAGCAGGTTTGCTTACTTCTACATTCATTCATTTTTTTTTTGCTTATTGGAAAGACTACAGTTAACAAGCTGAGGTATTCCTGACTGTGCTGCTGTGAGTTTAATGTCTTTTATGTAGATGTTTTGCAAAGACTGCAATTATCCAGAGTTATCTCAGTGCTCCATGTAAGGCTACAGGACACACTCTTCTGTGTGTATATTGCCTAAGTGAACTTCATGAAACAGAGAAGGCTCACTCAAGGAAACGAACGGCAGCTCTTGGTCTCAGCACACACCACCTTGTTCAGCTGCTGATAACTACACAGAACAGGCACAGCCCATCTGCCTAGACTATACAGCAGGCAGGGAAGAAGTACAAAGAGAGGAAGAAAAATAACCAAAATACCTGCTATAGCACATACATCTAGTGGTACAGTACACTGAATTTCTAGAGATAGGATCTAAAGCTTCCTTTTCCCTTTCTAGGAAATACAATTTGAAAAAAAAAAAAAAAAAAAAAAAAAAAAAAAAAAAAAAAAAAAAAAAAAAAAAAAAAAAAAGAAAAAGGATCTTTTCCTACACTTTTCATCAGCCCTTTCCCTGAAATCTTTCCAATGCTTGTCCCTCCCTAACATCCTCAGCACCCACTCAATATTGGTTGGGCAGCTTTGGGGCACAGGAAAACTCCCTAATGATTCATCCCAGGTCCCTGCAGGACTCTGCACTTTAAATAAAACTAAGCTTTAAGAAGATATAATATCAATTTGTTCATTATGGTGATGTGTAAGTGTTCCCCCTGCAATTTACTTATCTTCCTAGAATTAATGTATAAGTGTTTCAGAAGATACTGTTTTCTTGTAGCTAAAAGAGAATTGGAGATTCACCATATTAATGATTCTGCAAGCGTCTTTAGATGGAAGAATTAACACCTACGGCAGGCAACATGATTGACTTGAATCACAGCACCACTACCTTTCAGAAGCTTGACAGACACTAATTTTGGAAAGGTATTTTGCATGGAAGACTGGCATTTAGAGCACATGGAAGACAGAGTATGTGCAGGTGTTACTTAGCAACCTACAGAACAAAACTTTATAAAGAGCTAGAAAAATTACCAACTTAAAAAGATAAAGTTTGCTAATGTGTAGGAGCAGCAACTGTTCCTCAAAGCCTTAAAATTGAAACTCACTGTTGTATAAACAGCCACTACCATATTAGCCAAAGAATGGTGTACAACTTCCTTAAAATTAAAAAGTGATCCTCTCCTAAAACAATCCAGCATCTTTTTTGAGCCACCACTAGAAACTATAAGACACACAGCAAGAGAAAAATGCTGGTATTAGACTGGATCTCAAGGGTTTTTCCAATTCTGATTATGTACTTTTATAAGTAGCTGGTTATCCATGGACAAGATAGGTTCAGAAGTTGTGGGGCTCTCCAATGCCAAGGACCACTTAAGCTCAACACCTCTTTGGTGGAGCTTTTGTTTATATATACCCACAGCCAAAGTCCAGCTGGCTTTTTTTTTGTGTGTGTGTTTTTTTTTTTTTTTTATTTGTTGTTTTTTTTGTTTGTTTGGTTTTTTTGGGGGGTGGGTTGTTTTTTGTTTGTTTTGTTTTTTTGTTGTTGTGGTGGTTTTTTTTGGCTTTTTTTTTTTTTTTTTACAATAAACTGAAAAACATTTCACAGTACAAACAACCCCACAACTGACAGGCACTACAAATGCTTTTGCACTGCATATAAGCACTTCTATGCTACACAACTTGTTCTACGACCCATGTGAAGGGCCAAGAGTGACATGACACAGAAGTGCCAGGGCTGTCCATCTTGCCTGAAACACTACTTCAGAAGACCAATTTCCACTAACTCTGGGGGATATTTACAGAGTAAAAATACACAAACACACCAACCTCATTCAAGTCAGGCACTAAAGTACATTGCTAAGATAGTACTTCTGGCAAGGAGTCCCAGGTGCATATATGCCCTTTAAAAACTGCCTGCTCATGTTGCGGAGAAGAGGTGACTGCTGGAAGGTTTCCAAAAGATTGCCCTGACCTTCCATAGGGAGTTCCTCAGGGAATTCCTGTGTGCTGAGCACAGCTAAGACAGCAGACCATCCAGTCAGCCTGAGAAACCACGTGTGTACAAGACACAGAATCTGCTCAGTTATTCAGGAGAAAAGCAGAGATCCACATTAGAGAAGGTTTCCATAGTTTAATTACAAGCTATCTGCCCAATGGATGGAGCTCTCCTATTAGGAATAGCTTTTCACACTACTGGGCAATAAAAGGAACCCATTCACTATTTTGTTCCATTTAAATCATGGTTTTGTTTTTCAATCACACCACCCCTCAGTCCACCCTTTTAATTTTGTTAGGGCTGTCTTAGAAATTTAATGACTCCAAGGTTATTCCTGAAGAAACTCACAGAATTTATTTGTCACTACCATGTACTGATATGGCAGCATGCGCTGTTAAGAGCGCCAAGTTCAGACTTGATGCAGCCTTTCAGTTCTTTGAATCCTGTTTCATATAGAAAAAAATAAACATAGCCAAGAAAACACAGCTTAGAGACCAGAGATATTCACCACAGAATAGAGAAACAGTAGACAGTGAGGCTTTCCTAGTAGTTGTCTACAGCCAGAAAGTAAAAATATTGTTCTTCCTGGTATTAAGATTTAAATAGATACTCAAGTCAATTCCAAAAGAAAGTCAGAGAACTAAAAGAAATATCTGTGTGGGAAGATAGCACATAAACTGAGACACAACAGAAAACACAAAATTATGAAATTGCTGTGATCTTCTTCAATCTACTGGTCCAAACAGATCCAACTGCCACTGTTGTCTTAGTTCCCATCATTTGCTTGATTTGCTTAGTGAGTTGCACAGGAAAGGGGGTGGGGAGGAGGGAATTACTCCCGAATGCCAAACTCCAACCTCTGGCTTTTGGAGAACAGACATAGCTGAGATTTTTACCAGTTGTGTTCTCACCATTGACCTGTCTTCAGATATACTGCAATGAGAGGAATAGCTCTGGCCAGGCAAGACACTTTCCCTTCTGAGAAACAGCACGCACCCTGGTGAGTCCTCAGCATTATAAAAATATTTCCAAGATTGTTGGGAGTGAAAGCTCAAGGTAAATGGAAACCCTTAGAGCCCCACTAATAAGTTCGAACACGTGGAAAATGTTATATCACAGGATCCTGTTTCCTCCATTGAGGCTGAAGGCGGGCTTCAGGCTGCTGTTAGCAGCCATTTAGCCATGATGTATTTCTCATGTGGTTGTTTACACTGAAGAGTTCAAATAGCGACTTGCTCTGCCTCTGAAACTCTGCCTTCTTCCTTATCATTATTATTAAAGGGAATGTGGAAGTGCTTTCCATGCTCCTTACTAACTTGCAGTACCTCTTAGGGACAGATTAAAACGCAGGGCTCTTTGACTCAAGTACAGGGTATCCAAACGTGTAAACTCCAAACGTAGGCGCCGATCTCTCATGCGCCAGGGGAAGCAGAGCAGGAACATCTGAGAAGCAGCTGTACATGTGCCACGGCCCCAGAGCTGCCTGTGCACTGGTGCCCTTTGGTGCTTTCGAAATTCATCCTCAGATTTCAGAGCAGTAAACTGAGATGTTCAGAGCCTCATAAAACTAAGTGCAATTTAAATCAATCACACCTCTTATGTGCAGCAAGCAGAAGAAAAGCGTCATCCAATTATGTCCACAGTCTCTGGAGCCCTATGTGCTGCCTGGCACTGAATACTGGCCTACCAGCTTGCATTGGGAATTGTCAGAAATGCCTCATATGTCTACCTCAGAGTTTAAATATAAAGATTCTGTAGCATTTAAAAGAGTGGATGGTTTAATTAACCCTCCTTAAGCATTTAGTGCTTTCTTACTTAGTTTTTTTAAGAAAATCCTGGTTTGGGATTACTTCTTTTGAATTGCAAATTTAGCTTAAACAGCTTATTAGTCTTTCTTACCAAAGGGATGTTCTTCAAAGTTAGTGCAAGCTGTATTAGCAGCTATGTTTTCTGGCAGAGCTGGGAATTTGAAAGACTAGGAAAGCCTGCCAGGCTAGGAAAACAGAAGTGGGAAATAATGCCACATTCCTTCCAATGTAATTTGGTAGCCTGAAGTTCTGTTAGCAGCCACTGGTTATTTGCTACCAGCACTTTGCTTTATTCTTTAACATGGTGGGCATCTGGAAGTGTGGCCTGCCCCAGTGAATGCAGCCTATTAGGGATGGTTGCATTGCAAAGGGTATATGGAAATAGGATTGAAAAGAAAATATGCAGATGTTGCCTGCAACTCCAAGACATTGCAGATGTGTCTGTGTTTAGCACAGCTCCTCTCTACTGCTGCACACATTGATACCTAAGAAAAGAGAAATCAATAATGCAATTATATTTGCAGCTATATAGTCTTGTTATCAAAATCCTTATATTGTTGAGGGCAATAGATCGAGCACAGAAGCTTCAGTGTGTCTCAGACTGGACACAGTGGCTCAATGTGTATTTATAGGATTATTAATTACCTTTGGATTTTATTTATGGTTGGTTTGGTTTGTTTTTTGGGTTTTGTTTTTTTTTTATCTTTTTTCTTTCATGTGGTCTACCCTCAAATTCCACTGTTGCTTTCTTCCACATAATAAAGCAGAAATGACAGATTATTTTTACACTTCATCATTTGAAAGATGCAGAAACTGATGTGCCTGTTTATGTGTGATCTATAAATCACGTTATAGATCCACAAGCAGAAAACGCATAACACAGTAGGAGGGGACCACTTGCATGGTACTTTACTCTGTAGTTCACTCCACAGTCTCAAGAATGATTGCAGCTACTCCAGACACTGTAATGTACACATAGCAAGCAAAGTAAATGAAAACCGGAAGTCCTGGTGGCAAGGGAGACCCTTTGTAGGTCTTTCTAGGCAAAAGGAATTAAGACTATGGTGCAGTTTTAGACACTTCCAGAGAAAATATCACTTCATATCCATCAGGGCAATCAATCAAAAGCATCTAGCAGAGGTAATAATGTCAGCATGAATATCTTTGAGTTTTAGGTTGACATGCCCAACTTCAAACTGAAATTGTTCTCCTCTGCCTTTGCAGTGCACACTAAGAAGCCTGCTGGTTGAAAGGCAGAATAGTGATGTAACAGGGACATTGCCTCCATACTTTCTTTCTCCTGGCCACACTCTCGATGTCAGTTTAGATGAGGCTAACGTAAGGCTATTCAGGGTATGACTGAACAACATCTTTTAAGCATTGTGTAGGTGTAAAGCAGCCTATACACATCAGAATAGAGCTTTGTAAAGGGCATTGTCTGTAATGGGATGTATTTGCCTAAGCAGAGCTCCAGATGAAAATAAAAATTATTAATATGCAAAAGTCTGCCTAGATTTTTGCACAGCCCTGAACTAACAATGAAAAAGATTCCTTGATCTGTGTACCTTGCTAGGTGATTAATCAAGGCAACAAGTGTGGGTCAAGCACTTGCAATAGCACTTGCCTTGTAAGGATGCCAGCAGCACCCATGTACTCCAAGACTCATTTTGTCACAGCCTTTTTCCATAATGTTACCAGAAATCTGAATTTTAAAAGTTACCTCATGTCCTGGTCCTTTGGGCTGTATAGCTTCCAAGATGGACCTTGAAGGAGATATTCCTGTTTCACATGGAAGCCAAGGTGAAAGAAAGGTATTTGAGTGCAAGAGTTCTTATGTTGAAAAACATTTATTTAGCATTTTGATACCTACAGCAAAGGATAGTAACAGAGCTTTAGTCTCAGTTCTCTGCAACAGTTTATGAACAAAAGATTGCTACTGATAAAGAAATACATTAATACTTATAAAATCATTGTTATGGTGAAGCAGAAATGAGTCAATAGATAGAATTACACTCTA
>JAVHNF010056509.1:117369-133466 GCA_034783455.1 Micropsitta finschii
GATCTCAGACAAGGACGGCCCCGAGTGCCCCCCCACCGTGGTGGTAAAGGAGGAGCCGGTGCCCCCCGAAACCAAGGCCGAGGCTGGCTCCCCCCCCCGCGGCGCGTACCTGGAGGGGAAGGAGGAGCTGCGGCACAGCCCCGAGCCCTGCACCAAGATGACCATGCGCCTACGCCGCAGCCACAGCAACAGCCAGTTTGTGAGTGCCCCCCCCCATGCTATGGGGCTGGGACCCTCATTCTATGGGGCGGAACCCCCCCCCCCCCTCCATAACAGATCAGATAATCTAGCAGGTGTTCTGTGCTTAACAGGAGAGCAAGACAGGCCATGCTACTTCATGGTTAAGAGGCAATTACAGATTTCTTATTCAAACATAATGCCACCTTCTGTACTCATTTTCTAGTATATGATCCATGTATCTTTTCTTACAGGAATTTTTGCTATGTAGCAGTTCTACAAAAATATATCATTTCCAAGAAAGAGACATCTAGGTAGGATAAGTCATAAGAGGATTCTTTTGTGGCATACGAAACAAGTGGTACATTTCAGTTTATTACATAAAGGTACCTCCTACAGTAACCTCACTGCTATTACTAATGTAGCTATTCGAAGACATCAGCTTTCACATTCAGAAGTGAACCATTCCTTCCCATTGTTCTGGTTACTGAAAACAGCTGAACAAAACCAGCAAGGCAGTTGCAACCTTGAGCATCATCCCGACATCAATGTACTTTCACCAAGACTGCATACAGATTTAGAATCCTAGATGTTCATTCTTCTTACAGCCATAAACCAGTTCTGAGAAATCACTTTGGTTTTCTGAACATGAAGTGGGATTTTCTTCTCCAGCTTCTGTATTGCAGAAGATAAGCGAGACCTGTTTAATATTCCTCAGCTAACAGTTCCTAAACAGTTCCAGAGAAGCAAGTGATTGCCCAGCTAAAGTGGTGCCACTATTACGAGTCAAGCTCAAACTGCACCTGTTTGACCAAGGATAGTGTTTTTATGTTCTGTCTGTGCAGACAGAAAGCTTGGGTATCATCAGTCATTTCAACCTCTCAGCCATGCAAGCATCACAAAGCAGAGTTGGCCTTCTGAGCTGACAACAGTAATGAAGAAAGGACAAGTACTAGCATTCAAGTAGACAACCCCCTTAAAAGACACATAAATGACAGACAGCTTCCAGCAAAAGTTTGCCTATGCTAGGCAGCAGAGTGGAAACAAAGCTGTCACTTGACTTCCAGTTCCTCACTCCAGCCTAGAATCACATCCTCTTGTCTACTTGCAGTTACAGTTACTCCCAAGCGTTAATGACACTGCACGGCAGTACAGTGTAGCTGGCATCTAATAACCAAAGGTCAAAAACCTTTTAAGGATGCTCAGAAACCAGAAGAAAAAAAAAAATCCCTTAAGAAAGGATCAGGGCAGCTCCCCTATAAAGCAGTTTAATGTCATACTGTAGTTTTTCCTCCTCCAAGAGCACCACCATTCCTAACACCTCACTCTCCTCACATTCTACTCAGGCTCTCCCTATCACAACTGCAAATACTATCATGCAACTTACGTAAGCACAACATTTCCTATAGTTTCCGGAAGAAAGGATAAACATTGGATTTCATCTTCATTCCACAGCTGCTTTTGGGGAGGGAGGCCTCCCATCCACTCCTTCCTCCCCTGAGGAATTTCAGAGGAGGGGCAGAGCTCCAGCCCAGCTGCAGCAGTCCCCACTGCAACGTGCCTACTTCAGCTGCCACTTGCCAAACTCCACCAAGCCACATCAGGCATTTTGCCCACATATCACTTCTTGTAATGAAATACCTGCCCATTTAGGGAGCTGGCACCCTGAAGGCTGGCTTTGCTGTCATTAGAGGTAAGCTGGAAGTGCCAGTTATTGACAATAATCTTCTCATTCACCAGGGACTACATCAAAGGTAGACTTCATTTTTGAGGCTCATTAGTAACCACAGTGCAAACTGATTATTACTAGCACACATACTCAAAGCACAACCAGTATCCAGCAGAACACTATTACTCATTTGCTTTCTGAGAAGTCAGCACTTTATCAAGCACAAGAAATACCCTCCAGCTTTTGAAGAGACATATTCAATTGATTTAGAAAGAATTACACACCAATAAGTGATTAGTGTTACTCATCATTAATGGCTACATTGATAGTATTTATATATTCCTCATTTATAGATTTATAGTATTTATAGATTCCTCATTAATTCAAAAGCTTAACTTTGGGCATGGATTTGAAGATCTGAAGAGTTAAATATTTGTTAATGCTACATGAGGATCTCCCCCATGCAAAGGTTAGTATCTTACTAACTAGTTAATTTGGTTAGAACTTTTCCAAATTGCAACATTTGCCTGAAAGTTTAATCTTCCCATGTGTTAACTAGTTTAAGGGAATAACTCAAAAGAGACCAAATTTTTAATTATTTTAAGGTCTTCAGATGCCTCCTCAAATAATCAGGACACTCAAGTATCCTATCTCATAATATTCCTGATTTTTTCATCCTTTCTTACTAATTTGCTAGCACACAAACTTTCCTCTTCTGTTTGCAGGTGGATACTGGCAAATATCTCCTGGTCTTAACACAAAATTAGGAATGTTCATATATTCACATGATCATCTCCCATTCAAAGCATACAAACACCATTCTGAAAAGCACACTTCCAAAAGCTGAACCTTCCTTATCACAGTATCATACCTTTTAAATGAGCATGAAACTTACTACAAACGTATAACTTGGTTCTTTTAAATATTTCCACTGTTATTCAGGATTTTGTTTAACGTCTCTTCCCTCCCAGTACAAATTAAGAAGACAAAGCAAAACAGGCCTCTCAAAACCACAACTACTTCAAGTATTTTTAGTGAACATATAGACAGCAATTTCTAATAGAAACCATTTCATGTTTAGTGCCCAACCACACACTTGTTAGGCAAGGGCAGCAAAAGATTAGTAAAATACAAACATTTAATTATTCACAAGTCATACAGACCTGTGACGTTTTCCTTAAGGTGTGAACAGCTGGCTGCAAAATTCAGACCAGATGTTGCTCTTAAAATGAGCACTGATTTATAAGCATGCAGTTTCACCATGACCAAGACAGCTACAAAATTGCACAGCACTATGCACCTATTTATAGTAGATATTTCTGATGGTGAAGAAAAGTGAAACATCTGGCTCAAGATGATTATGAAACAGATAAATCTCATCACACAATAACTACAGAGCATAACTTCTCAACAGCAGAGGCCAATACATAAGAAAGAACCCAAATGTCTGCAGAAAGATACTAACACATGCATTAGACAGATATTGTAAAGACAGAGTTTAGAATAATTAAAAGGTCAGCAATTTTTTTAGCTGTCGACCTTAACTTTTATAATAACATTACTAAAGTTATTACAGAATAACTGAAATCTGCAGATTCACTGGGAGAGTTGCATCACTGTTGAGTACTAAAAGCAAGCATGTGCTGTTGTAAGGCAAATAAGCATTTAGTATCCAGAACAGTTAGGGTTTTTTTTTTTTTCCTCCCTCATCTACAGAGATCTTCAGAGACAGCTAGAAATTATCAGCATGGATGCATGCACTAGTAAGAGTTTGGCCTGCCTCTGGACAAAGCCAAATGTTTTAAGTTACATGCATAAGAAATTACACGGCTTCTGAATGGGATCAGCAAGATAGCAGCAAAACCTGCAACAAAACTACTCTGGCCTAGAAAACCTACTTTATTTCTTGAGTGAACATTAGAACAGATCAACCATTTTGTGCTCCAACAGAGAAATAAAGCACATTTTAGGAGCAGCATAGAATCTGAACAGAGGTATACAAAAAGTAGACGAATAGTTCCATTTAGAAACATACTGTCTGCTCAGTGTTTCTAGACAATAATTCTGTCAGATCATCAGTTTCCCTGGTTCAATACCCCACCTTATTATAGACTGTATGAGCTGTGCCACTACGCTGTTGGTTAGTTGGGCTATTTTTAAGACCAAAAAAAGAACTACAGCTTCTTTCCTAAACTTAAATGCTTGATAGCCAGTTGCTGTATACTACAGTCAAAGATGAAAATTCTCACCTTCAAAAAGAAAGACTCTCTAGAAACAGTAATTTCTAGGAGATTACAGGCAGTGCTCTCCTGCAAACCACAGCCAGTCCCACCCTTCCCAATCTCTATTTAGGCCACAAAATGACCTCATTATTTGCAGGGGATGTAACAGTGCACAAGCGTATCAGCTTGGGGGGAAAAAAAGCCCCACAAAACCAAAACCAACAATAAGAAAAGACACACACACACAAAATAACAAACAAACAAACAAACAAAAAAAACCCAAACAAACAACAACACCCAAACAAAACAAACAAAAAAATAAAAACAAAAAAACACCCCAAAAAATAAACCCATCTGCACACAAAAAGAGGTTTAAACTTTTCTTCTTGGGCAAATAGTTGCAGTTCAAATTTATCCCTAGGAGTAGTCAGGGCAGACAGCATCTTTGTCTGGCAAGCCTACAGAAGGCAAATTTCTCTGAAGGGAATTGCACAAAATGCCCAAATCAGTTACCTTTAAGAAGAGGTCAGAAATGCAGCTATCAAGATTTGCTTAAAAATAGTTAACCTAACCCCTTTGGGCAGGATGATGGTCCAGAGAACCTCTTATGTACCATATAGCTCTTTTTACACCCTCTATTTGTAGGTCATCACTTCATCATCAACTTCAAAGCCATACAGCAACTCTGTAAGGTGTCTTGAGTCAATTCATTTTTTAACTTTGCTTCATCTATCTGAGCCATAAAACCAGATTTTCTGTCCTGTGACTGCTGAATTTCTAAGACACTGGTATTTGTGCCAGTAAATCACTTACTTAAATCTTTACTGCTCATCAGCTTTTATGAACAATACCAGATATTCACAGAAATGAACTGATGATGACATTCTGGCATTATGAACTGAACCCACTACAATTTCATTTATCATGTGCGTAGGAGACAGGAGTTATTTAGTTATAGGCTCCACCTCAGTCTGCCCATCCAGCAGCTTAGTTTTGACCTTTTATTTTTCTAGTGCTAAGGAATTTCAGTAAGATATTTCAAGTAATATTAACAGCCTATTACAAGCCTATCCAAGAGCTACATCTCTTACATATTTATTTTGAAAGGTGTTTCCTCTTTCTCACAAATCCCAAGGACCCAAGCAACATCAGTTCAATTTTTCAGCTCTTGTCGTGGTAATTTGTAAGAACAATCACATGTAGTAACCTGATCACCCTTCGAGAAAACTTTCAGTCATATTATGCTGCATTCCTAACAGGTAAAGGTGCAGAAGAACTATCTGCAGTTATCATAGTTACAGATGGGTGAATAAAATGTTCCTGCATTTATATAGAATGGCTTTCACATTAAAAAAAAAAATCCAGTTTTCAAACCTCAGCACAGTTAGAACATAAAAGGGAAAAACTAACTTTGCGGCTTGAATCTGCACTCAGGATAAATAAACAAAGAAGCAAGTCCTCCCATTTACTATATAATAAATGTAATACATCTTCAGAGATTGGAAACAAGTATCCTTTCCTGTTAAAAGCTTCCCCTAAGTTAAGGCTATCTTGTTTAACAGCTAATACCAAAAAACAATTCCCAAGCACAGGAAAGAGTAATGCTCTAAGAGGTGGTAAAAGAAGCACTACCAAAAGCAATCCCCCACTGCCACACTTTTTGGCAGGAGGTGAGGAGGGTGGTGGTGTATAACCTATTCAGACATTGAATTGACCTATGTAATCTAACCAGTTCAAGATGCTACAAGTTGGGGGGGCATACCCCATGCACTGGAAGTTTCCATAGGTCACTGAACCTATTACAATGATTTCTTATCCTCCATCACTCAAAACCCCATTTGGTTGGATAAATCTATCTGTATCCAGGAGGTGGGGGGGGTGTGTATATGTGACACAGGAACAAAGCGTGACATGCACCAGCACACTGGATAAGAATAATAAAATTAATAAGGAGTACAGAATTTGCTGTCTTCTGACAATTATGGGTAACACTATTCAGCACTGTTGTATCACAGAGGCAAGCATCTTCATACATACATACATACTGCTGGGCCATCCACACAATCAAGATATTTTATAGAACCCATCCACTGCTGAAGTGCTGCTAAACAACTGAATAAACCAGGGCTAGAAGTGAACCAGCCACATAACTCTTTCAGTATCTAAGATGCCAGCTGACACTGACTACAGCTGCCACTGCAAAATAAGCTAGTTTTATGCATTGCTCATGCCTGCCCTTCTCTACATCAGTAAAGCACCACCACTTCCAATAACTAATGAAAATTATCATTATGATACATAGAAAAACTTACTTGTGGCAATTTTTTTTTCAGATTTCCCTCCCTCCCAGCATTTTGTAATTCCAAATGATTTGTTTCTGTAAGAAATTTTTTCATTACATATGCTCACAAAAAAGACAGCAAAAACATACTAACAGAATGAGCATAAAATGTGGCCTTGCATGAGATCATATAGTACAAAACGTAAGGGTTTGGGTTTTTTTAATGAATAAACTGGAACAGTCAACAGTATGACACAAACCAAAATACAAGTAACAGACATGATCTAAACAGAATTGGACTGGAACATGTTTGTTTCATTCCCAAAAATTCAGTTTATGCTTAAATCAGTCAGCCTTCACCTCATACAAGTATTCCAAAACAGGTGAGTGAAACCCAGTGGGAAGTGGCTGATCATTTCATTAATGACAACAAATCAACTACAATTACATTTTTCAAGTTTTGACTATTTAAGCAGAATAGTATGTGCTTTTTATTTTTTGGGAGAGCAGGGGGAAGGGAACAGAGGGACCTCTGGCAAGAATGCTAACCTTATGAATTCTTCCTCTGGAATTTTAATTGGTAAATCTATAAGTAAAAACTTACCCAGCTGCAGGGAGCTGCTCCCCAGCCCCACAGCAATCACAGAACCTCAGAGCTGACTGCTCAAGCCTGAAAACAGCATTTTCCTCAGGTGGTATCCAGCCACACCTCAACTAAGAAGGGGACTCTAACAGCAGAAGTTGGGTTATGCTCTTCCCGGCATGCAAAGGCATAGCGCCTCTAGAAGACATGCTTATCTCAAAATCTATTCTTTTTATTGCTTCTCTTATTAGACATTTCCTACTCATTTTTGCAATAAATTTAGCTACACAACAACCTCGAGCTCTATTTTTATATACAGCATTGTTCAAAGCGCTTCCGAACATTGTATTAGGAAAGAGAGAAAGGCCTTTGAACAACTGAGACAAGCTTCAGAACAGAAATGTAACCTCAACTCCAGCAATTTTCATTTTTTCCTTTTTGGAAAAATCTTCCCGTGGGCAATTGTGACAAATGAAAGCAAGGGATTTTAAAATAAGAAAACCAGTGTTTCATGCCTCAGAACCAATAGAGAAGAGCATACTCTAGATGACACCTTTTAAGCTACAGCCAAAGTTCTTTCTAAATGCATGTTTAAGAAGTTACAGCTCAGAAAGCAAAAAAAAAACAACCTCACAACAGCAGATCTGGAACATAAGCTACAGTTTCCACATAATATATGCACTCTTTATCGATGAACACACAAGGCTTATAATATATTACAGCACTACTCTTTCTCATCTGACTTGGCAGGCAGTTTTCACAATAACAATTAATGCACCAAGGCCAGGTTGGACGAGGCTTTGAACAACTTGGTCTAGTGGAAAGTGCCCCTGCCCGTAGCACAGGAGTTAGAACTAAATAATCTTTAAGGTCCCATCCAACCCAAACCATTCTATGCTATTTAAACATTAACTGAAAGAACCATTTTTATATGCATTCACATGGTAGCTTGGTTTCTTTAGTGTTTCTGGGATCACACTATATTCAAGAGCCTAGTAAAAACCAAAATCCTGAATATTGAGATTGACACACGTATCACTGTATTTCTACCTTGAATAATGCCTCTGAACTATATTACTTTTTTTTTTTCTAAACACTTAAGAAGATACTAAGTAACAGGTACGTGGGAAGCTGTATCTAGTTTTAACATGCAGAAAGCAACCGATTCTGCCTAGCTCGTGATTTAAACTCACTGCAGCTTCCACATCCGAAAAACACCAGCTAAGCAACCGGTGAGGAGCTGCCGCTCCAGCCCTCCCCTCCTGGGGGAAGCAGCATCAGCCTCTCCCTGCTCACAGGAGACGTTCCGCTCCTCGCAGTTTGCACCTGAGCACCGAGACCCGCGCTCCCACCTTCCCGGGACAGGAGCTTACCGCGACAAGGAAGTCGTGGCCACACGTGTCGCGCTGACTTTTATCCGGACGGGGACCCGAGAAATGCCAGGGAAACTTCCCCTTCCACGAAAAAGGGGGAAAGATATAAACCGGGGAATCCCCGATACCCTTCCTCCCCTATAAGTGGCCTCGCCTCGCAGCCCGCGATTAACCGGGAGCGCACGGACACAGCACAGACTCGATCCCACCATCCGAACAATCCCCTTAGAGCGGGCCGAGTCATTCTTCACTCACCGGTGCCGAGCGGAGCGGCGCTTCCTGATGACAGGAGTCTCCTGCGAGCCCCGCCAAGCGCCCCAGCCAAGGAGCGGCCGTATTACCGGGGCGGCGGATTGGGGAGGGAAGGCGGCGGCAGAGGCGGGCTCCGGTAGAGCTCCGCAAGCTTCGGCGGAGCCCACAACCCGCCTCCACCCCGGTCGGCGGCAGCAGAAAAGAGAGGGCCAACAGTACAGGAACGGAGCAGCGCTGCACGCCCGCCACCGCCGCACGCCGCTCTTATAGAGACCCGCCAATTAAGGGCGGCCAATCGTCGGTCAGCAGCCACGTGACGGGGCAGTTCCAATTACCGCGGAGAATTTTCTGAATTAGCGGGGTTACACAAAGGACACTCATTGAGGGGGAAGGAAAAAAGGGCAGCGAGCGGGAGCGGGAACGCCCAGCCGGAGCCTGCTGGTGATTTAAAGCAGGAAACTCCCTCGCCTCACACAGACACGGCCGCATTCAGTACCGGCCAGCATCTCCGCGGGAGGAATGTCTGGCGCACATCGCGCTAATCCGCGCTCGCCCCCGACGTTGCGTTTGAGCGGCCATGGCCTCGCTCGCTTCCCCCTGCGGAGGGGCTGGGCCGGAGGGGGTGTGTGGCACAGCGAGAAACAGCACCTCGCCACCGAAAGAACCCCTTTTTCTTAAATATATACAACTAGTTGTTCAAGCAGAAGCTGGAAGCGGCTTGCAAAGCAAAGGCTGGTGGTGAGCGGTGTGCCGGCACCGCTCTGGAAAACTTTTGCGTGCAGTGGATCACGCAAGTCAAGGAAAAGGGGAGTTATCAAAAGGCCCTGAACAATTTGCAGTTACCAGCTCTCTGCGAGGAAAGACTCCTGCAAGAAAAATGTGCCTATGTGAACTAACACTGAACGTCTGTATTTGAGGAGTTGCTGCAAGAAGAAATGAAGAGTATATAAGAAACAGACCCTCACTTAAAAGCAATACTGAAAGCCTCACCTTCCCACAAACCGTCCAGGATCACAAGCCAACACCTCCAAGTGCCTTCAGCTTCTGCCTGTGATGTGCCACTGAGCCACCCTTCATCTCCATTTTCCTACCCTGAAGAAACACACAAGGCCACGAACACCCCACGGGCGCAGCAAACGCCATCTGAGGCACAACCGGAACAACGGCAAGGCTGCCTGCCACCGACAAGCCTTGCCAATCCCAATTTATGGGCAGGAAACATATGCCAGGACAAACCAGTCGAGATGACTCAAATTGCCTCTCCCCCACCCTCCTGTTCCACAGAACAACAGCCCTCTTTAGCAACGGGGAGTAGGACCTCTTGGAGGAATGACTCAAAGCTGCTCTCAGGGGTAGGGGTAAAAAAAACCCCAACAGAACAGAAAACACCCAATCTCCTCCTCCCCCCTTTTCATATTACATTAATCAAACACACAACAACTGTCTTGAAATAATAAATGAAATAAAGACAAAGAAATCTAGTTTTACTGCAAGATAAGTTTACTGAGGTCAAGCCCAAGGGAAAACTAATCTAACCACATTTTCAAATTGTTTGGAATATTCCACAGCCCAATGAAACCATAAAATGACAAAAACATCCTATCCTAGAATAGCATGAGGATAACAAAAAATGTTACATTTAATTAAAGGCAGATGACCTAATAAACATTTCACACTCACACTGTGTGCATATATAGCTCAGTATTGGCTTTTCATCTATTGCAATTTTTCTTAAAATGATTGTAGGTCTTAACCTTTAGGTGGTGTTTGTTATCTTTGATTAAAGATATCAGAATACTTCAAAAATTTAGTCTTTATGCTGTCATGAGCATGAAGCCAATAAGTAACGTAGTCAGGTTATCTTCTGGAGAATTACATGTTCCAGCTTCTTGAGAGGCAGAGAATAAATCTTTCTCAAAATGGCCATGGGTTTTCTGTTAACATAAAAAATGGCAGATGAGCTGCCCACTCTTCCTGGAAGTTTAATGGTAGACAACAACTGAGGAAGAGATTAGGACAACAGGTGTAGCAGAAGAAATTAGGGACTGGAAAGCAAACCAGCCAACGCTGCTCAGTTGATTTTTTGAACCTGAGTGTATCTCCATCTTGAAAAAAGCTGCAGCTTCCCCTCAGCTCTTGCAACTGGGAGGCTCTTCCAGAAGCAGCTTCTGATGGTTTTGACCTTTTTTTCAAAATTTCCATCTTAAACTTATTCAGGGCCAGCTGCTGGCACAACATCAAATGACCAGCATTGTCCTCCCTTTGCTAAAATGGCACTTTTCCTTTTCCTGTGCTATACCACAAATGCCCCTGTTCTTCCATCCTGCAGCTTGTTGGTAGATAGCAGTCATATCTGCCTTTGACTGATGAGATACTTAAGCCCAATGATTTTATCATGCTTCATCTTTGAGTTCTCCCTAAAGCATTTATTATGAGGTTCCTCATGAAAATAATTTAGATTAAAATAACCAAATTATTTTACTCTTCTTCTTGAGTGCAAACCATGACTCAGATGAGCCAAACACAAAATATTCTGAAGTATTCTATGTATAGCATTTGTGTGAATTCATGTGGCTGAAGCCAGCCATATAACTTAAGTACTCCATAATGGAAAAGCTGATTAACCATTATAACTACCTCAGAAGTACATTTTAGGGTAAATCCTCGTAATATCCCTGTAAAATGGTAGACTTGGGTCTCCTTTAGAAAATGAGAGAAGACAGGCCAGGAATACTTAAAATGTCTTGACTAACATCACAGAAGTTTCCATCAGGAACAAAGTTGCACCTAAGGAGCTCTTGGCTCCCTGTCCCACACCGTACCTCCTGGAGCAAGCTGTGCTTCTGATTCCAGCCTAATGCCAAGCTGGATGATCTTCAGTCACCTTCTATGTGGCTAAACCATAACATTCAAAAATTATAGCAGCTGGTGCCTAATAGGGGAAGACGTGCTTTCACTGTGGACCTCATTGCTAAGAAAGACTTTTTTGGTTGTATATTAGTATCTTAGTGATTAGTATCTTAGCTTTTATTAGGGGGATCAGAGTCAGAAGCTGAGACTTTTGTCCTGCTGCAGAAAAGGAACACAGAAACGTGCATCACTCAGTTGCTGGCAGTGATGTTCTCATTTCAGAACTTGGCTATGCAAACATGACTGAAGTTCAGCTGGATTCTGTCTGTAATGCTTTCTGGGAGAAAGGTACTTCATTTTATCACAAAAACCCAATTAGAGCAGGAAGGGAGAGAACAAGTAATGTGAGAGGGATGGAACTGTTCTCTTCATCCTACTTCATGCACCCTCACAGACAAAAGCACCCACCTATTCTCCTATGTTTCTCTCTGTCGACTATTTCCTCAGGAGACTTGTTTTAGTTCATTGTTCCAGCAGAGCCTGTTTCCTGTGATATTTAGCAACTCTCCTCTCCCAGCAGGGAAGTTTACCTATTTTTCCCTTTCGACTTTCTCACCTTTATGTCTTGGTCCAAATGCAAGGGGTAAATTGCCTGATTCCTTTTAAGATGCTCATCACTGATATCAGTCACAGGGGCCATCCAGTTGATGCCACAGGCAAGAGGGCCTGATCCAGTTGAGATTTCAGCACACCACAGTGCTGCCAAAGGCCACTCTTGTTCCCTAGGGAGTGAGACAGCCCAAGTTAGACAGTTACCATCCTCCCATCTTGCACAAAGCAATGATGCAGGAAAGGGAGAGGAAAAGTCCACAAAGACACCATACAGACAGACCACTGTTCCCCCACATGGCCAAGTTTATTCATGACAGTACTTTGTGACCAGGACTCAAAATACGGGAGTCACCTCAGGACTGCAGAAAAGAGCAGATGCTCCATCCTTCAGGCTTCCCTGAGGAAGGGAGTGAGCACCACAGTAAACTGTCACCACCCTTAATGCTAACTGCACTGAAGGCCCACCTCTGCCAGAGGGGAAGAGCCCAGCCCACAGGGAAGCAGCCAGCATTACTGGGATGTCAGAACTAGATACAGTGTCACAGACTAAGGATGTGCATATATCCATAGTTTCCCTGTAGTACCTGTACAAGCAGAGGATCTTAGGGAGAGGAGGAAGAAATTAATTTCCTCTTTTCTCCCCTAAAGATCCTATTCTTTTCCTTGGGATAACTCATTCCTTTACTGAAAAAGTAAAGCTTGTAAACACACGATTAATGAAACACGCATCATTTAACTAAACAGTTACTAAGTTAATCTTTTCCGGGTAAGCAAGTGATCTAGGCTCTGAGACATACCTTCTTTTTTCAAACCCCCTTTGATATCTGCTCTTTTTTTAGAGCAAGAAGGGCTGCATTAGCACGATTGGCTGAAAATACACTTTCCCACCAACTTAGACAAGTTGTGGTGCTTACTGTGACTGATTCATAGCATCAGTGCGCATGAAAACCTCTGTGCTCAGTGTTACACACATAAATACATGTTAAGTTTCAGAGGCACTGAACTACTTCTGATATCCGCTGCGACTGTTGGACTACGTCACCTCTACATACCAGATCTTCATAAATATCTCTTTTTTCAGGTTTAAAACATCTCATTTAAACATTTCTAGTGTTTGATCACAGAACTTGAGCTGTGTTCAACCTTCAGCTCTTAGGAGCCATGGCTCTTCACATACAATGGTGAGTACAATGGTAACATTCATACTTCCAGCACTCAGGGAAGACAGATTATCACCACCCATACAAAAAGGCATCTGACACAAGTTGTAGGAAGCAGGATACACTGCCATACATTTGTATAGAAAAAGCAGAACAACTTTTCTCTCTTCTTGGGGAACTTGTTAAGGTCTAAAAATGAGATCATTATGACTAATTCAGAAAAAGACAAATAATAATATTAAGGTAAGCTCTTCTGGTACTTCATTTCAACCAGAATCCCGCTCCATATGCAGTTTCCATAAATTTTTCTCCTTTTTTTAAGACAGGCTCACAAATACAAGCATTTAAGCAATTTTAGCATCGCTCGCTGTAGCTTGGCTCAACTGCTAAAAGCAAGCACATCTCGAGACTTTAGCAGTGCTGTTGTCTGCTAAGGTAACATGAAAAACAGAGTACTGCTGCTGCCTCCGTACTACTTGTGAAAAGAGAGCCTTATTAGACTTGTATCAACCTAAGTAATACAGCAGCTCAAAGAAGGATTTTGTTTGCTCTGTTTTTTAAGAGCTACTCAACTTCTTCAGACCAATGACATAAATATACAGTGGGTGAGGGTGGGGGTGGTTTGGGTGGGAGAAGGGGAGGATGGAGGAGGACAGAGTTTTATGCCAAGAGCTGAATCATAACCATGTGAGTAATGTTTCTTTTTTTTTTTTTTCTTTTTTTTTTTTTTCTTAAGGGTATGAATCAAATTAAATTTGTTTTGCTGTGGGTGAAGGAAGAGAGAATATAATAGCATGAATCAGAGCTATCATCAAATATGTGGCACAGGCAAAAAATTAATTACAATTACTGCCTTCTTATAAAAAGTTTCTGCCGTGAGATGCAGCGATTTTGTTAATCAATATAATCCATTAAAAAAACCCTCAGGAAATAAAACCTTTCAATTACTTTCCTCTTCCTTTTCATTTTTTCCTATTGTAACAACAAAAGATTAGCATCTTTAAACAAAATTTTGTTTTGTCTGTTAGATTCCCTTTTGCTCCAGTGGCAAAAGAACTGCTCCTAATAATGAAAAGTAGATATTAGACCACATGGAATCTAGTCAATCAGGGCTAGCTTAAGGATGAAGGTCCATGGAGTACGTGGTTTACCACTTTAGCACACGTGCTTTATTAGGCATTCTAATTAAAACCAACTTAATTTAACAAAAAATGCAAACAGAAAGTCATTCAATATTGTTTTGTTTTCTCCTGTAAAAGTGACATGAATTCATGGAAAAATGGGAGTTAGACACCGGATTTTTAGCACGTTGGAACAGCCATTTAAGTATGCTATACTGGGAAAACTATAAGGGACTCAGAACATAAAACATCTTTAGAAAGAGTCCAACATAGATACCTGGAAACAAGCCCATACATTAGTAATTATTGGCTAAATAAATAACCAAGGAAATACGTATTTTTGTAATAGGTAAGCAACCACTGATTATAATTAAAAAGGTAGTGAGTCTTTGCCTCCAAGTTCCTAAGTATGGAGAAAATGGTATTTAATTCATTGTCTGAAAAACACAATAAAACTACAGCAAGACACAATAAAACTACAGCAAGACATCACTTGGAATCAATTCTTCCCCCTAAACGACTCCAGATCTTTCCCATAGTAATTCTTTTGCACGTGCCCAGCAAAAATCTTTGTAGAAAGGGCTGGTATACAGCATGTTCAGGAATTCAGCTGAACCACAAGCCTTAAAAATGCGATTCCCAGACAGACAGAAAACTTCTGCGGAGACCTCTCCAGCTGCTGTGACTTTCCAATGGCATATATGGGGGAAGGAAGAAAATAGAAGATCTCTTGGGTAACCTGAGCCAAGCCCCAAGAGGAATAACGTGTGCGTGCATGTGTTTTACAATCCCCATTCAAACTGTCCTGCGAACAGGAAGCCAACACCCGCTCTGGAGTGAGGTCTTACCCTCACCCTGCTCTTGCACTGGCCGAAGGTCACAGGCTCCAGCAAAAACAGTGGCTGAGGCTCCTGCTTGCTGCCAGCTGATGCCACGCCACTGCTGTCCATGGCGGCATGCAAGCCAGCTTCTCTCCTGCTCATGTCTCTGAAATGTCTTCAAGAACAGTCAATCTATCACTTAAATCCCCAAACTAAACGGTCACTTTAGAGACCTGGCGGGGAGATGGTCTGCCCACAGGTATTCAGAAAGTTTCATAACCATCAGCACTGAGAATTCCTTCAACTCTTCTGCTGGAAGGCCCCCTTTGACCATCTCAAACATTAAGTTTGCTGGCTAGACAACTGCCTTGCTAGCTTGTGGAAGCTGTCCCTACCTTTTTCCAGTATCACTCAGTACCCAGTTTCATCCAAGCCTCTGTCAGTTGCCAGATAGTACGAAATCCCAGCGGACTTATCAGTGCCTGGTGAGAGGCATATTCAAACATGTCTCATGTGGATTTTCAAAGCCTTAAAAGCATCTCACAGTCTTACCTCACACACAGGACATACACAGAGAGGGAACAAAATAACTCAGAAGACTGCTTTGCAATACATCACCCACGACTGAAGAATTATTAGACAACAGCATCCACTGGAATCACTCTGTAAACCATAGCAATTGAAACGCTCCAACAAACCTTCAAAATCCTTTAAAACACAGTAATAGAAATTCTCCTGCAAAGAGATCAATGCCACTCTGTAGCCACCACCATTTTAAGACTGCTTACTGGTGTGGTGGTATAATAAGCATACAAGACAGGTGGTGGTTTGTAGTTTGGGGGTTTGGTTTTTCTTTTACATTTCTGGTTAAATTATTTCTCAACTACTGTGCATAAACCAATCTTCCCAAATGTTCCTCCTTCTTATTTTGACATGTAAAGTCAGAGCTTAGTAGGACTGCTGAATATCCTCCAGA
>JAVHNF010056513.1:6456-17916 GCA_034783455.1 Micropsitta finschii
AAATCCAACTCGCCCATAGTGAGGGAGCAGGCATACTTTTACTCTGGCTGTCAAAGTGCTCTGACCTGCCAACAGGAGAAGGCAGGGATCAGGCTGCCAAAGCCCCATCACACCTACCGACTGACTCTCATGCTCTAGCAGGGGTAAGCTGGCTCACGTTGTGGACCACAGCTCCTAACAGCCACCCTTGAACAGAAAGGCAAGAGAGTTTATCTTTTAATATAAATCTGTTATTTTATTAAACAGGATTAACAATCAACTGTCCAGCATCCAAACAAGCAACTCATCTTCAGAAACAATTTTTGGAGAAAAATTACCAAAAAAGCTTGGTTCTTATTGCAATCATGTTCTTAAAAGCGATGCTTTATAAAAGTAAGAAATTCATTCTCTCATACCCATCTATCTAGCTATATATGTATATATATATGCACCACGTACTTCAGAGATGAGCATTTTACTCAGAAGACAAATATGGAAGCCCAGAAAAAAGGGAAATACTCTCAGCACGTGGTCGCTGCTGGCTGAGACTGGACCAGTCTCTCACACTGTCCACGGTAATGATGACCACGGCCCCTTGTCAAAGGCAACTTTTTGGTACAGTATCTTTGGAGTAAGCATCTTGGCAGACACCTGGGATGCTAAAGCACAGCACACGCTCACGTAAGAAAAGGATGGTCTCTTCTCTGGGTGCACAGCTCTATTGCATGGTAAGTAAAAACACTGTAATGCACCAAAATAACTTCGGAATTTTGGTGAATGTCTCTGTATAAATCCTCCACCAAACAGAAGATCTGACTTCTAGCCAGTGTTGTGGTTGAGTGAGAGAAGCATTTCAGGTGGGACCCAAGTCAACATGTAACAATGGGCCCTAGCTTATTAGTTTACTTACTCAGTTTTAATAGTGCCTAAAGATTGTCAAGTCAGGAAGAGGGAAGAGTGGTTAAAACAGGCAATCAATCAATCAATCAACCAATCAATCATGGTTTTCCCAAGTCCTAAACAAAGATCGAGGAAGAGCAAACTGCAGTTCATAGGAATCCTCCAGGAAGAGTACAAAACTGGGGAAAATCCCAGAAGGCAGATTTTGGCCCAAAACGCTAAAAATATGTTCCAACTTCCTATGCATGTGAGCCCATGGTCATGGCCAGCTGTGAGCACACAGCCCAAGGTGTGTGCTTCTACAGCAGTGACAACGGGAGGCCTGAGACACGACTCCTTAACCAAGAAAGATGCCAAAAACCTGTGGGGTTCTTTAATGCCCTTCAGACCTGTGCACGGGCAGGAGCACCAGCGTCCAGCCTGGTTTTGTTCCAATCTTGTTAGTACAAGACTAACCCTGGGTAAATACAGCTGTGGCCAAACCCTCCTGCCCACACGGATGGGAATAAAGCCTCTGTTTCTAAAGTGCCTGCGTGCTCCCCGTCAGCTCTAACATAGCTTTTTCCTAGAAAGGTGAAGATTAAGTTAGGCCACAGGCACAGTTAAAGGTGGTTATTTCTGCACTGCAGACAAGGGCTCGGCAGGCCAGTGGGGCAGGACAGATAAAGCAGGGGAAGAGGAGGAAAAAAAAGCATGGGAGGTTCTTCTGTTTGCATTTGGAGTAGAGAAACACTGGCAGATGGAGAAAGGTGTCAGGCCAGGAGGCAGTTTCAGTCTGCTTGCCCACCAGCAAGATAGGAAACTGGATATCCACTGGGGAGAGGGTTTATGGGGTATAGGTAGGTGTAAGTGATAGTCTCATTCTGTTTAGCAACTGTAGGGGTTAACACAGGGCTGCCAGGAATAGAGACCAACCCTGGGCACCTTCTCCAGGTGCTCCCACTAGCACAGAGGAGAGTCAAGCACACATGAGGAAGGGCCACCGCTCCATGCTGGCTCATGGGGATGGGTCACGATGCATTGGGGACCATCCCATAGGCTTCATACAGCTTGTTGAGCAGTTCCTGCTTTTCCTTCTCAGGTAAGAAGCTGGACTGAGCTGCGTTGATGTTCTGAGGAGGCAGAGGGGCAACATAAGGGAGACATTAAGATACATCAGATACGAACACATGGTTGTGCACATCCCAGCATCTGGCTCTGAGCAGCAATAGGCGAGGGACAGTGTAAAGTTTCCACTCCAAGATTCATTTCCACAGCCTCATTTTACAAGACAACTGCTCTGGCCCATCACTCGCAGCAAATCCCAGAGGAACAAGGCAGGTGCAAAGCAAAGGCCTTTAAATACTTGGGAGCATTTAGGATATGTACTTTACACCTTCTCCTACACTCCCAGCTCCCGTTTGGAGAACAGCCTCTGCCAGGGGCTGATGTGCTGCCTCTGGGACACAGCCTGGCTGTGCAATTTAACCTGCTCATCTGACTTGTGCAGGGATAACCTGGCTTTTGCAAGAGCAGGAGGACACTGGCAGCAGAACAGCTGTCGATCCAGCATCCCAGAGCTGTCCTGGTTCGTCCTTCCATATCCAGAGAGTGATGTCTGTAGGAAAAAGGGACTCGTTTCTCCAGCCAGAGCTGAAAGCAGGACTGATGCTCTCTTGTAAAGTGCATCCTGCACTTCCCAATCTGATAAAGTATTTTAGGAGTCACATAGGTGGAAGGGCTGAGCATGACTGAATGCAAACCAGGAAAGGTTCACTTGGTAACCAGGTAAGTCAAACAGTTATCCTGTCTTTCTGTTCTGGGTGAATAGAAAACCGAGGACGTAATCAAGACTGTGTTTCTAGCTCAGTTTTGTATGTTACACATACAAAAACTGCAAACACTTCCATACCTGCTGAATATTGCTCATTTCAGAGCCAGGGCTTGAAATAAGCTACCTGCAATTCCAAACCCAGAGAAAAAAAAAGCAAAAGCTTCCTTCCTTACTGCCAAGACCTGCTGTGAGGACATCAGTGGACAATTTCCACTGTGACCTGTTCCCCATGAAGCCTGAAGCCTAAAGCCTAACCCTTTATCATATAAAGAAGCACAGTGGATGGTGCTGGGCTGCACTGGGACATCAGCAGAGCATCCAGACAAGGCTGACTTACCACTCTCTTGAACTCCTCTTCAGTGAAGCCCATATAGTCCTTCACTATGCTGTAATCCTTGTAAATATTGGAGTTAAAGATGAGGGGGTCATCCGTGTTTATGGATTAATTAGCACGATCCTTCCTAAACCTGCAATGAAATTGAGTTGAACCGGTGGGTAAAACACTGGACACAGCACTGCCCATGCATTTCTCAGGGTAAAATGCAGTAACAGAGACCTCCACGGCTCTCCCTGCAGCTTGCACTGCTTGGACACAAACACAGGACTTGGCTGGTCTCACCACCCCTCTTGCACTAACCTGCTTCTCTGGTGTAGCAAGGAGTGGGGCATCTCTTACCTAAAGGTTCAGCAACCTCAGACCTCACCCACCAACCAGGGCTAGTGGCCAGTGTGCAGCAGCTCGTGCCCCACAGCTCTGAGCAGGGGCAGGAGGGACAAGACAGAGCCCCACATCCCCTCCAACTACACCAGGTCCCTCTATGCCAAAGGACGAGGGGTACCATGTTCTTCTAAGCAGTTAAATGTGTGTTACCTTTGTAAAGCAATAAAACAGCTATAACCAACCCCAGTCCTGGTTATTTAAGACTGCACATAACTGAGAAGTCTTACTGTGCTACTGGGTGTTTCCCAAAGTCCGGAAGACATGCACCAGTGAGATAACTGGACCAAGGACAGACCTGTTTGAGGGAGTTAAACATGAAAACTAGAATCAGCCACGCAGATCTGAACCCCAGCTGTGTACACAGATAGCTGAGCATGCTGGTAAAGCCAGATACAGGTTTAGAGCTTCGGTCATAGCTACCCCTCAGCACTACTCCAATGGACCGGTGCACATCCCAGGACATGGATGCAAAGAACCCACAGTCCATGCGACAGCACAGAAACTGGTGGGGTATTTCCCATGGCCAGTCAGCCATCAGCTGTGTGTCAACCACAAAGAAACCACTGACTTAAGTATATAGATATATTGCATATAGTAGCTGGATACACCCATTCTGGAGAAAAGCCAAGGAAATCTGTCCATGCACAGTAACTCCCAGGAACTTCCACCCTCCAACCAGACAGACTCCAGTAACAGCAGCCTGATTTGTGGGAGGAGGAGCCTGCAGGCTCGAGATACATAAAGTAGTGACTGAACGCTCCAAAATGTAACCTCAGCCAGACCAGGATCCATTTCTCCCTGCTACGTGCCTCCCGCAGGCTGCTGGGGCACCAGTGCAAAGATCCCAGCCAGCCGTCTCCACCATTTCTGCTGAGGAGCTTTGGACACCTGGGTTCAATAGCAATGTCACCATACACATGGTCAGCACTTGGGTGTCAGGTCGTGTCCCTGGCTGCAGCCCACACTCCCAACAGACAGCCTTACCTCAAAATGCATCTTTGCTCTCAAGAGCTCCTTGTAGAGCTCAGGATCATCCAGGACATGGTAGCCATGGCCAATGCGCTCAGCCTTCAGGAGATAAACTGCCTGGAGAGCACAGGAAAACCACGCATAGCCTCCGAGCACCAGCTCTGCTCCTCCCTGCCTGGAGATCCCTGCCCACCACAGGTACAGCCCATACCAATGAGCCAGAATCAGGAGGTTCTGCTCTGAGCTGTCGGGGCCAGATCTCTGCCTGTCCCTGAAGTTTGCTCTGCTATGAATAAGGAGAGGAGCTGGGCTCCTCTATCCCCGGTGCTTGGGATGCCAGGGCACTTTCCATGTCTGCCCCTCTCTCTGTCCCACACCAGGAGCTCCTCGTACCTCTTTGATCATGGCAGGCGGCCCGGCCTCCCCAGCATGGACAGTACGGTGAATCCCACATCTTTCAGCTTCCTGCAAAGCAAAGGAGGACACGCTCCTGTCCCATCATGTCAGCAAGGTCAGCAAGCCCCTGGGCTGGCACCGCTCCCAGGGCATAGCAAGCAATAGGGGTCTGTGCAAAAGAGCCCCCAGATTGCAAGCCCTGCGCCCTGAAAGGCGCACATGCTCTGCTATAGCACAGGCTGCAAGAGAAGAGCTCAGCAATGCCAGACACAGAGAAACTTAGAAAGCTTGGTTACCTTCCCCTGGAGCCCAGCCAGAGTCCTCAGGGTCTTTTATTACCAGATGAGCTCACCACTGTCTCCTCTCCAGACAGCAGCAAGCTCGAAGCTCTCCCTCCATTGCCCTTCTGCATGAACCTTGCAGCAGTTCCTGTCTTTGGAACTTCTACCTCTCTGGTTGGCTGCAGCCAAGTGCAAGAACTGAAGAGCCCCCACGGCTCAGACACCAGCACCTCCCTCTTGCAAGGGACTGGGGACGGAGGCAGCCCAGCCAGGAGAGGAAGAGGCTGAAAGCCCCATCTTGCAGCAGATACTTAGGCTCAGTGAAGGACAGGACAGGCTCCGCCTGGGGCATCTACAGAAAAGCTCCATGTACAATGACCTGAAAGGCACTCTGCACTCTCTGCATTTAAGAGAGTGTTGATTTTCCCAAAAAAGCTAATTTTTGACAATTTTAAATGAGAAAGCCCCTCTGGCTGAAGTACCAGACCAAGAAGAGAGACTCGCACCAGCCCAGAGATCTCCCACTTGTTTCTACACAGGATGAAGAAAAACCAGAAACCCTCACCTCTGCACTCCCAAGGCATCCCTAACTATTCCAATAGGAGCCAAGTATACAGGCAGAGGGGTCAGGAAGAGCACATGCTTTGGTATTCTTCCCCACTAACCCTCCTGGTTGCCGAAGCCTAAGCTCCTCCACTTAGGAGAGAGCTCTAACATCCATCCATCATATCCTCCCTGGAATGCTTTAATCCCTTTTTCAACCCATTTGTCCGAGGACACAGTGCCTCCCTTGGCTCCTTCTCCAAGGATCTCTGTTTCCTTGGACATGGTGGTCCTAGAATCCTTGGCTCTATGCTTCTCAAGAAAGCCCTGTGTCATTTCAGACCTGAGCGCTGCTTGCAAACTGCCTTTTTGGCAGTGATGGTGCACAACCTCCTCTTCCACTGATGCAGGGGACCAACAACCCCCAAATCCCACTGGCAAAAGAAGCAAGGCAGGAAGCTTTCCCTTTGAGCCGCTTCAAAGCACTGAGGTCCAGTGAGAGTCTCAGACCAGGCTCCTGAAGCCATTCCAGCGCTTGCATTTGAGATGATCAGACTAAACCACTTCAAACATGCAGCTTCTCTGCTTTGGGTGATTTCTGCCAGACTGGAAAGGCCAGTCTCTTCCAGCCTTGGCTGTGGCCCCAGGAGCAGACCCCAGCCGATCTCCAGCCCTAAGGCCATGTTTAAGCAATGATGCCTGCCATTAATCATTTAGGAAATACAAACAAATACTTCTGCTATTTAACGGAATGTTTTCAATAGCTGCAATGAAGTTTTAAGCTGTCCCAGCTGTGTGCAGTTGCAACAACGCACTGTGTGTCCCCTCACACACATTCCCTCAATAGCTTGTTTTTCGTACAATTTCTTTCCAGCAGCTTTTTCAACAAACCTCATAAGCCTTCTTATGCTCGGAGGAATCCTCCACTTTCAGAGACTCATCCCCAGCCAGGTCAATGGCCACCACAGAGTTGTTTTGATACTTCTTGCAGAGCTCCACCACCTCTGGAGACCAGCCTGGAAGAGACAGCACCGGGGTTCAGCAGAAACCATTCGTCAGGGTCACACCTCCAGCATTCTCCTGAACAGATCTTGGACCTATAGCTATAAGGGTAGGAGGGCTATTTACTTTTTGGTGCTCATAAAGAATGCTAAAAGCTCCTAGAAAGTTCTGCCATCTTCAGTCAAATAAAAGCTGCCAACTCAGTCCATCGCCAATGAAAGGGAAATAAAGATCATTTACCAGACATAAAACACTGCTCTCATCCTGTTTTGTTGCTCGTTTTGAGCAGGCAAAAAGATAACATAGAAACAACCTCCAGCCATGGCGGTGACTGCTGCAAGCCCAAGCTGAACTGCACAGCCCAGGTGCTGTAACATGGTGCATAGAAGAAATCCCTCAACTCACTCCTAAGCTTTCACCCCATCCCAGGCTGGGCAAAGGGAGAACCAGCCTTTCGGATATGTTGTGTCACTGAGGACTTCAGGCTGGGAGGGATCTCTGGGGTTCCTGTGAGAGTCAGCCCTGTCCTGATGCAGAGCATCCTCAACTCCCCCAGACAAGAGGATGGATACTGCTCCTGGTGAGAAAGAGCTGGTCAGCATCCTGTAAGACTGACTTTAAACACTCACAGAGGTTTATCTTATGGCATCAGTGAGAAAGAGAGTAACATGTGGCCAACAACTACTTTCGGAGCTATCTCTGATCAGGACAGATAACCTCTGAGAAAGGACATGCATTTTACCGGCTTATATAGCACTTACCTACCCTTCACAAAAAGGCCAAGAAACAGAGATAAAGGGCAGTGTTAATTATTAACGGGCACCTGCTGTGTACATAAAATCCCAAAATCATACCAACAAATAAGAAAACATGTGCAATTTCATCTTCAATTTTTCATCATTTTCCAACTCACTGGGTTAGAGCCATTATTCTATTAACAAGTTCAATATGAGCTAGTCCTGGCTGGCATCTCTGCCTTTCTCTCAGCAGTTCATAAATTACAGGGCGGCTTCTCACTGTGCAGCATATCCTGAATGAGGCACTAAAGATTTGTATTGAGCACATCACATGCTCTGAGTAAGAGCTTGATGCAATCACTCCCTCTGGCAATGGCTTCAACTGCATTGGAGATATTCAAGGCCCTCCTGGACAAGTTCCTGTGTGATGTACTCTAGGTTACCCAGCTCTTGCAGGGGGGTTGGACTAGATGATCTTTTGAGGTCCCTTCCAACCCTTGTGATTCTGTGATTTTAACAATGCTGCTTTCTGCCAGTGCTGTGTGTGAGTCTGGACAAGACTGTCTTGAACATGACCAACATCTACCCTGGACCTGCAGGAAACCCATTGAGACAGAAGTTCTCAGTACCCCAAGCATGATCCCAGCAAATTCATTTTCCAAAGCATTAGCATGGGCAAAGCTAAACCAGGAGAGAGAAACAGATACCAAGTTTTCTATGCAGAGGGGTTGTAAAGGCATGTCTGTTAAAGCTTTTTTTATTGATGTTTTGCTTCCCCAACTGTTAGGCAGGTGCATTTGAACCTGGCCACTGTTATGATGACATACGGGTGAAAACATCATTAACTTCGGCAAAATGCAATTATTGCTGTAAACTAATTTTAAAATGGAAGATTTTATCTTGACTGGAATATGGTTTTCCCTCTAGCTTGCCAAGGGGCTATATAAAGTCTATAGCAATTATTATTTTTTATTAGAGATGTAAAACTTATCTTTATGGAGCCCACAATTTTAGTTTTCATGTGTTCTTCTATCCAAGTGATGGAATGTTCTTAGCTGTCACAGATACCATCCGTGTATCACAAGAATAATTAATCTCTTTAGATTTTTGTTTGTTTAATATATAAAAAAGAATGATACTTACTATGACATTGCCAGCAATGGCTTTTCCTGGGTACACAAGTATTGTGGAGCAGAGGGGTGAACTGCTGAAAAGCCGCACTGCCAGCACAACTGAAGCACAGCTTGCACAGTACCACTAACAGAAACAAACTGGAAGAGATCAAAATTACGTTTGCTTGGTTTTGGTGGTTCTTTTTTTTCTATAGCAAATACTGCTTTTTATTCTCCTTTTTAAAATCAAGTAATGATTTCTGAACATGAAGATCAGATACAGAGCTAGAGAGGCAGAACTTTGATCTTGTGAGTTCTGAGAGGTGTTTTCCACCCCAGGAAGGTGGTAGGGCAGCTTCTCACCTCCTCCCTTGCAGCATCATCGTAACTCTCCCTACAAAAGCGGCTCCTGGCTCTATGGCACCCACCCCATTTCCTTTCATTGCCTCCACCCAGGCTGACAGCCATCATCATCCCCCCACTCTTGGGGTAAGTAAGGATGACAAAAAGAAAAAAACAGAAACAAAAGCAAAAAGGAGAATCAGAACTATAGTACAATGCATCTTCCCAAATGTCTCAGTGCTGGGAAGAGAGTGAGAAGCAGGTCAGCAAGGGGTGATGTAGACACATTGCCACAATAAAACAATTTCAAGGTTCCTACTTTGCCAGAGTTGCCTGGGTTAAATTTGGAGTAATTTTTGTTTCTCCCACTCCCTCCCCTCAAAATGAAGGGAGAGAAGAATAAAGGACAGTTGGTTTGGGGGGAAGTTATTAAAATAGTAGTGCCAATCTGCACCACCCTCTGATGACACTCAATCCACCTACACTGGCAGGGGTGTAGAGGGGAACAAAGCATGGTAACATCCAAGAAAGAGCTCTCCCTTCTTGTACGGCCCAAGCAGGCATGGTTAGAAGGGAAATGGGACATCGCTTCTAATACTTTACTGATGTATTGCAGTGGCAGATAATATGTAAGGGGTGTATTATTACAAAAGGAAATTCAAACAAAAATATTCTGAATCAATTAAAAAACTACCCACCAAACTCAGCAGACAAGCTCTGGTCCTTTCTCTTCCCTGCAACCACAGTTCATTCAGATCAGTTCCTTCTTTTGGGATGTGCTGATCCTCCTCTCACTCCAGTTTTCATGCTAATGACCTCCCTGAAGCCTCACACCTTTCTAAAGATAATTTGCCCGATCCCTAAATAATTCTTGTGCTAGCTCATTTTCTTGCTAGCTGAATTAATAGTTTGCAGTCAAGTCGAAAGAGTAACTGAAACATCAGTAGCTAGAATCAGTCACAGCTGCTGCACCCAGAAAAATTTTTGCTATGAGGGTAGTGAGGCCCTTGCACAGGTTGCCCAGAGAAGCTGTGGCTGCCCCATTGCTGGCACTGTTCAAGGCCAGGTTGGACAGGGCTTGGAGCAACCTGGTCTAGTGGAAGGTGGGACAGAGGTTGGAATTTAATGATCTCTAAGGTCCTTTCCAACACACACAATTTTGTGATTCTATGAAAAGCAGTTCTGACTAAAGGAAGATGTCTTGTTAGTTCTGCACATTTCCCATTGTTAAAAGAGCCTTACCCTTTTCTCACTTCCTGTAGATACACCAATTTCTTTAATGACTGTTAATGTACACCAACACCTTGCAACCCCAGGGACACAATTCTGAGCCTGCTGTTACAGTAGTTTCCAGTAGTTTCCCCTCCAAACCCAAAAGGTCCAGTCACAGCACCACGACTTCTCTGAGCCTTCAGCATTGTGTTCCAGCCCATCCATTTGCAGGCTGAGATAAGAATTGGGTTTTTTTCAGTGTTGCTCTGTGTGTGCCAACTCTTTTCCATATGTTAGGAAGAGTCCTAACAACTGTTCTGGTTTTGTCCCTTTGATCAAAATCTCAGACTTGGACCTACCTGATGTCTGACAGCTCAGTTTATCTGTCCATGAATGGTCTTGTTTCTGCAGTTCACAGGGACTGCACCAGTCCTGTGGATCACCTGTGTGATGCACAGGTAGAGACTTGGGACTTCCTTGTTTGTCTTCTGGCCACATGTAGAGTAAAAGGGTTTCTCAATACCCATACAACTTCTGACTGAGGAACCTGTCCTGGGATGTAACACAAATCTTCAGCTTTTGACTGCAGCATCAAACCCTGTCCTGGCTTTGTTACAGTCCCAATTAATTCTGAAGATGGGATCTTCTTCATTTTGATTATGTCAAACGTATTTCATAATACTGAAGGAAAAGTTCCACTATAAACACATATTGCAATGTCTTGAATAAAATCTTGATTCTGGAACATTGTATTTATTGGAGAGCTAAAAATATTAAAAGATATGTTGCTTTGAAAATTCATTGCCAAAACAGTTTAAATTTCCAAATGTAAGTATTTGAAAAAGCTTATCCACAGCTGCCCCGCATACATTTACCTGCTGCAGATACAGGGAGAAACCAAACAGGTGGAACAGTTGACTGTTTCTGCTAGAAGCATGTTTAGACAAAACTGGAAAATATCCCATTTAACACAGGCTCTCTGGAACGGACTGGGAAAGCTACTTGTGAATCACAGGAAAACTTGAAAGACTGGGGAAAAATTAAGTTCCTTACATTTGTTGAGGTCTTTTGATTACTAGGTAAGTTGTTCTTTAATGGATCCCCTTTGGGTTCCATGCCATCTTCACAATGCATTTATTTCCCGTGAGATGGCAAATTACTTCTTACCCTAAACTCTTGGGTTGTAAGAAGCCAAGATGTTTTTCCTTACAGGTATACCAGCTAATTTGGCAAAGTTGTTCAGCATTTTCCTATAACTAGAGAACCCATGATGCAAAAAAAGAGCTTCTGAAACCTTGTTAAGCAGAACTTTAGCTTGAAGATACTCTTCCAGACAGTGCATGACCCCTGGAGACCAGCAGCTTCATAACTCTGATAGTGTTCTTACCTCCTGACTCTACAACTGCCGGAGAGCTGTCTTGTGACCTAGTTCACCATCCAGCGCTATGGAACA